>CAUYPK010164734.1:0-19578 GCA_963574355.1 Loris lydekkerianus | reverse complement strand
TGAAACTCAGCAAATGTGAAATGTAAATGTCATGCTACGGTAACTAGGAAAATGCCAGGAAGGCTATGTTGACTAGTGGGATGAAAATGTGTCAAATGGTCTATGAAGCTAGTGTATGATGTCCCATGATCATATTAATGTATGCAGCTATGATTTAATAATAAAAAAAAAGAAAAATACTGATAAATGTGACTACATTAGAGCTCCTGACCTGGAAGCACCTATCAAGAAATTAAACTCTAGTCATGGTCTCAACTTGTGCCATAAACATGCCATCCTTGTTGAATAGCAATTCACTTTCTTGCATATACTGGGGCATGTCATCTAGCTTTCTTCATATAATTTTTGTAGACCAATATTTTCAAAATAAAGAAAACTCTCTACCCTGGCTTCTCTTATATAAAAAAAGAGTTTAAAAGTTTAAAACAAAAGTGCAAATCTCTAATCACTATAGAAAAAATCACTTCTGGATTGCTCTTCCAGGGGGTGAACTACTATGCCAGCTGTCCCTAAACATTCCTTCCCTACCATAAAAAAACAAAGTGAAAGTCTTCCCATGTGGTGCTCAAAGGTTTTCCAGCAATATTTTAATGGAAAAGTGGTTTGCCAAAATTTATTGAGGTCTCTGACATGAGATTGTAAACACAACAATCCAGAGGGATCTGCTGCTAAATCCACTTTATATATGTCCTAAGCTATAATTCACAAAGACTCCTGATGGATTTATAGCTGTTTCTCACTTGTCTGCAGGCAAAGGGCTCATGTTGATAGGACTATCAACAGTGTCATCAGAGGAGAGTAGATGGCTACAACACGGTGTCAGAGGTGAGCTCATACACAGAGAGGACGGTGCTGAACATAATCTCCAGTTATTCATTTGGCCAAATGGCACAAAGGGATACAAGATGTGATGAAATGTTGATGTACAAGGTCTGACAATTAAGTTCGTGAACTTGCTACCATGCACTTACATTGGCAGCACTATACAAATAGCTCAATAAGGTTTCATAAACTTGGCTTATCAGTGTCTCACAGCTGTGTTCCTGTTGTCATGTGGTGGAATCTCGCTGAGTGGCATTCATTATTGTTGTTGCCTGTTTTTGTATGCCATTGCAAAAATGTCAAAATTTGAATTAGAGCAACAAACAAACATTAAATTTCTTGTTAAACTTAGAAAAAAAATGGAAGTAAAATCAGGCCCTTTTTAGTCCAAGTTTATGGGGATAATGCCATGAAGAAAACAGTAGTGTACAGATAAACGTTTTTCTGAGGTGAAAGAGTCACTGATGAGGAGAGATCAGGGCAGCTCGTAATGAGCAGAACTGAAAAAAACATGGCAAAAATTTATTGAATTGTGGATCAAAATTGTTTGCCAACTGTGAAATGCATAGCAGACTGAGTAACCACTGATAGAGAAACAGGGAAATGTTAACTGAAAATCTTGGCATGAGAAAGGTGTGGTTCTTGCATCATCACAATGTACCAGCTCATAAGCCATTATCTCAGAGGGAGTTTTTAGTCAGCAAACAAACAACCATATTGAAACACCCTCCCTAGTCACCTGATCTTGTACCCAATGCCTTTTTTTTTTACCTGAAAGTAAAGGAAATATTGAAAAGAAGACATTTTGATGACCATCAGGACATCAAGGGCAATACAATGACAGTTCCGATCTTCATTCCCAAAAAAGAGTTCCAAAATTGCTTTGAAGGGCGGCCTAGGTGATAGCATCAGTGTGTAGCTTCCCAAGGGGAGCACTTCAAAGATGACTATAATCATATTCAGTAATGAGTATATAGCTCTTTTGGGAGATGAGTTTGTTTTTTGTCAAACCTCATATATAACTATTTTTATCCACATCCCTATCAACTCTGGTCAACATTACCCTCCAAAGGAAATAAGGAAAAATAATAAACCAAACACATGTCCCAGGACAGGAAATGTTTCTGTTCTTTAGCACTGATTAGGCAGGTGTCTACCTTTATCATACAGAGCAAAATTTTCTTGAGGATTAATCATTTCTATATTTAAAGCAAGTGATGATAGAAAGAACAACTTGAGGTGTATAGGTGAATAAAATTAATCAATACGATCCCTGCCCTTCCTTGAATTCTTTAATTCATGACTACCAGTGAATTATAATTAAAATATTAACAAATTGAGAAAAAAATACTTCCTATGTATATATAAACAAAGAAGTAGTACTGTCTTTGATGTATGAATAATTCTCAAAGGCCAATAAAAGTCACAAATAGGAACATAGGCCACGAAAATTAATAGATGTATCAGTAAAGAATTGCATCTCAATGCTAGTAACAGAGACCAAAGTTAAGCAAGTTAGAATTGTGTCTCTTATGTAAAAGAAATTTGGAGATAGGAGATCTGGATCTGTGAAGATAGTTTAGGGGTATTATCATGGAACAAGGCTCTTTCTTCCTGTTTCTCAATTCTTGGTGTGTGACTTCTACTTACGAGATCAATGTTGATCCAATCTCACTACTGAAACTCAAGCCATTTTGTCTACTTTCCAAGGAACTGAAGCAAGAATTTTCCAAATTTTATACAGTAAAACATATACATCTTATTTGCTGCCTCCATCTTCGGGGATACCGGGAAATTCCCAATGTTATGTTGGTGATAAAGGAACGATAGACGTTGTGTACATAAGGTCTCCTTCTTTTTTTTTTTTTTTTTTTTGAGACAGAGTCTCAAGCTGTGCCATGGCATCACAGCTCATAGCCACCCCAAACTCTTAGGCTTAGGCGATTCTCTTGCCTCAGCCTCCCAAGAAGTTGGGACTACAGGCACCCGCCACAATGCCTGGCTATTTTTGTTGTTGTTGTTGTTGCAATTGTCATTGCTGTTTTAGCTGGCCCAGGCCAAGTGATCAGCACCCTACCCACCTGAGCCACAGGTACCACCCTGACCTTTCCTTCTTATAAGAATATCTAATTTTGACTCAGCACTCGTAGCACAGTGGTTACAGCACCAGCCACATACACTCAGGTTGGCAGGTTCAAACCCCGCCTGGGCCAGCTAGGCAACAATGACAATTGCAACAAAAAGCCGTTCGTTGTGGCAGGCACCTATAGCTCCAGCTACTTGGGAGGCTGAGGCCAGAGAATTGCTTAAGGCCAAGAGTTGGAGGTTGCTATGAGCTGTGATGCCACGGAACTCTACCAAGGGTGACATAGTAAGATTCTGTCTCAAAAAAAAAAAAAGAAAGAAAGAAAGAATATATAGTTTCCCCTTTCTAAAGAAGCAATCCCAATGTCACATCCAGTTACAGCATCTGTCCTAATTTCTAGGACCTCTGGTCAACACACAGTTGACCCTGGGCATAAGGTGGCTTCTCATCATCAGACCACATAGAGACTAAAAGACACATTACCTACACTCACCAGTGGAGAGGAGGAACGAGATTAACCTTAAAAAACAAACAAAAACCCTCTTAAATAGAAATGGTGTGAGTGAGGGAACACTGTAATTCCTGACTCTGCTGGGCAAGAGTAAAAAATGATCACAGTCCAGTTCTGGAAGTGTGTGCCAGTTTGAAACTTTCAATTCAATTTTCAGATAGAGTCTCCCTGGTCCATCATTTCTATAGCTCAGCATTCTTAGGTGGATACCTGGGAGTACTTCCTTTCTCATGATTACATAACCTCCAGCACACTTCAGTGCTCATTCCAGAAACCATAGGTTGTTTGGGGGGATAAGACACTGACTGCTAAAGACCATACTTGTAGATTTTTTTGGTCAAGATAATTCTCTTGAAACATATTATAAAAACATATTCAGCTTCTTACTCCTTTACTTCCAGTTTGTTCCACGTGCCTGGACATGGTTTTTGTGCGAGAGGACTTCATCTTTTGCTTTTCAAGCTTCGTGTTTTGCTTCAGTGGGAAGACAGCATCATTCAGTCTTAATTTTAAAGAAGGATTGTGCTGGGTGCTTTGTAACAGTCCACAGTGGCAATAGGGAAGAAAGGTGGAGATACAAAGTTTGCCCCCACAAAAAAAGGTAAAGATACAACGTTTAGAAATTTTTACATTACAGCGGGGTAGTTTGGGGGGGGGGGAGATTTACTATATTATTGTCTCTACTATTGTGTGTATTTGACATTTTTTATGATAAAAATTTTTTGTAAAAACTAAAGTACAAAGAAGATACTCAGCCACTCCCCTGAAAAAATAATGCAGACTCTCGAGGCCTGTGTAGAACCAATTGAATACAAATCTCTGGGTGAGCTTTTTTAGTACCTATGAGGAGTCTTTCACACACCAAAATTTGAAAAACACTACATTAAAAATTTAAGGGGAAAACATTTACCGTTTCCTTCCTCGTGTAACAGTATGTCACATGTATTTTATAAAAGTCTAGAGTCTTCGTAATTCTCATTTTAAATAGCTGTATTATATTTCATTGTGTTTATGCACCATAAGTCGCAAAGCCCATTTGGCAGTGCTGGGGAAACTATGTGTAAAGCATGTACTTTAGACTAATTAGTGAAACTAATCTAAGAGGAAAATCTCAGTGCAGAAATGGTAAGAACTGCAGAATTTTTATATATTTGCATATTGGGGACAAAGGAAGATGGATACAATTCTGAAAGAAGAATAGAAGCAGAATCCCAGAGCACGAATAGGTAGTGAACACAATACCTGAAGCAGCATGTTGAGAGCGTCAAGTGCACAGAGGGAGGCAGGAGAAAAAAGGGAGGTGACGAAGAGCATATGAGTCATGGTTAGTCATGGTTCTTCCCAGAAACAGAAACAATACAATCTATAAACACAGATGATATAGATATAGATAAGATAAAGATATAGAGAGAGACATAGATATATACATAGATATAGATAGATATGTAGATCTGTTTGTGTGTGTATATATATACAGAAAGAGAGAAAGAGAATTCACCTTTCTTTCTTTAATCTGCCCTTTTGTTGTGTATAGACCCTCAGACAACTGGGTGGTGCCCATTCACTTTGGGTGAGGGTGGCTCTCCGTAGCTGGCCCACTAATTCCGATGTCAGTTTCTTCTGGAAACACCTGCACTGTCATACCCAGATATTAATAATGCTTTACCACTTACCTGGGCATCCCTTAATCTAGTCAAATTGACACCTAAGATTAGTCATCACAAAGAGCCTTGAAACCTCAGTCAAGGTCTTAATAGGCTATAGAGTCTTTAGAAACAAAATTATGAGATATAATTTTTCTTTTTGAGGCAGAGTCTCACTTTGTCACCCTTGGTAGAGTGCTGTGGCATCATAACTCACAGCAACCTCAAACACCAGGGCTTAAGCAATTCTTTTGCCTCAGCCTCCCAAGTAGCTGGAACTACAGGTGCCCACCACAATGCCCTACTATTTTTAGTGATGGGGTCACACTCTGGCTCAAGCTGGTCTCGAAACTGTGAGCTCAGGCAATCCACCTGCCTCAGCCTCCCAAGTGCTGCGATTATAGGTGTGAGCCACCATGCCAGCAAGCGACATAATATTTTAAAAGAGGTGTATGTGTGTCTGTGGTTTGACCAGAAACTGGAGGCAAATACATTACTTAAGAGTCACCTTCAATGATGAAAAAAGATGAAAAGTCTAGTAGACCCTGTGGGCTGTGGAAAGGAGATGAAGGGAGACCTGCTACTGGCTGCTCTCAGAGCCTGTCATCTGCTCTGTTTTTTCAGTGTTCTCTGCCTTTCTGAATGAAGGATTAAAGATAACAGACACTGTCAGAATGTGATCAGTATTAATTAAAATCAATACAGTGAATATGCTGAATGCTAAACCAACATGAATATTTTATTTTTATTTTTTTAATCCCTAGATAAACCTTTATTTTGAGGGGGTTCTTAATAGTCAATTTATTTAATTTTTAATGAAAATAATAACTGTATACATTTATGGGGTACAATGTAATGATTTGATATAAAATGTGGATTGTTTAAATAAAACTGATTCACATAACCATCACCTTACTTATTATTTATGGTAAGACATGTATAATTTACTCTTAGTTATTTTGCAGTATACCCTTGCATTGTGCACGTTAGGCAAGATCCCACTAAATGCCCTCCCTCTTTCCACCAATCGCCCTCTCCTCTCCCCTCCCATCTCCCTCCTCTTCTCTCCCTCATAGGAGACCATATTTGTGTTTTATCATTGGTAGGAGTGTGTAAGTGTTTATGTATTTGTTTCATAATAGTATTGAGTGCATTGGATACTTTTTTCCATTCTTGAGATACTTTATTAAGAAGAACATGTTCCAACTCCATCTAGATAAACATAAAAGATGTAATGTCTCCATCTTTTTTATGGCTGAATACTATTCCATGGCATACATATACCACAATTTGTTAACCCAGTCATGAGTTGATAGGCATTTGGGTCACTTCCATGATCTTTGAAAAGCCTAACAAAAACATTCTTTGAGGGAAAAGAATCCCTACTTAACAAATGATGCAGGGAGAACTGGCTAGCAACCTGTCAAAGACTGATACTGGACCCACACTCTCACCACTAAGAAAAATTGATTCTCACTGGAGAAAAGATTTAAATTTAAGACACAAAACAATAAAAATACTAGAAGACAGTCCAGGGAAAAACCTTGAAGGTATTGGCCTGAGAAAATATTTTATGAAGAAGACCCACCTGGTAATTGCAGCAACACCAAAAATAAATTGCACGAAAAAGCTTCTGCACAGCTAAGGGCACTACAACTAAAGAAAACAGGCAGTTTTTAGAGTGGGAGAAGATTTTTGCATGTTACAATTCCAACAAAGGTCTGATAACTAGAATCCACAGACAACTCAAATTAATCAGTTAGAAAGAATAAACAATAACATTTCATTGCAGGCAAGAGTCTTGAACAGAAAATTCTCTGAAGATTACAGATGAATGGCCAAACAAACCTGTGAAAAAATGCTCATTGTCTTTAATTGTCAGAGAAATGCAAATGAAAACCACTTTGAGATGTCACCTAACTCCAGTAAGATTAGCCCCCACATCACAAAGTTCCAAAACTGCAGATGCTGACCTGGATGCGGAATGAAGGGAATGTGTTTCTACCCTGCTAGTTGGGATTGTAAACTAATACAACCTGTATGAAAAGAAGTATGGAGAATTCTCAAGGAACTAAAAGTTGACCTTCCATTTGATCCTGCAATTCCACGACTAGGTATCTATCCAGAAGAACAAAAATCATTTTACCACAGAGACATTTGTACCAGAATGTCATTTGAATGGCAGCCCAATTCAAAATATTTTGTTTTTTAATTTGAATTTCAATTCTACATGATTCAAAATATTTCATTTTTTAATTTGGATTTCAATTCTACATGATTTCAGTTATGAGTAACTTTTTTATAGTTCCTGAACTAGACCAAATCTGAATTTAATTTCTTTCACAAATTTTAAATTGGAAGAATAAGAAGAAATTGGTTGAGATATACTATTATTTTGGTCTGATCAAAGAACAAACTATCTTTTCTTATTAAAATTATAAATGTGAAAATTATTTTTAAAACATTCTATTTGTCGAAGGCTTAAATTAGTCTATTAAAGTAATATGGAAAGGAGGCTCAGTGCCTGTAGCTCAAGTGGCTAAGGAGCCAGCCACATACACCAGAGCTGGAGGATTCAAATCCAGCCCCGGCCTGCAAAACAACAATGACAGCTACAACCAAAAAATAGCCGGGCACTGTGGTGGGCACCTGTAGTTTAAGCTATTTGGGAGGCTGAGGCAAGAGAATCACTTAAGCCCAGGAATTGGAGGTTGCTGTGAGCTGTGGTGTCGCAGCACTCTACAAGGGTGATGGCTTGAGGTTCTGTCTCAAAAAATAAAATAAGATAAATAAAGTAATATAGAAAGGAATATTTTAGTGAGTTCTACATTAGGCCGTGCCTTTATTCTTACTTTGTTTTAGTTTTGCCAATAAATCTTTGTGTGCCCTCAATGAGTATTAAAGTTATATTATTTGCATTTTTATAAAATTATGCAATGGGAGCAAATTATTTTAAATTTGTAATAAATCTCATTTATTTTATCTTATGTAGGCCAAAGTCATATTCTAAAATTGGTTGCCCTTCTCAAAAAAACCAACTCAGTTGGTATTAAAGATTGATGATTTTTTTAAGTAGTAACTGTTAAAACTGATGGGCAAGAGAAATAGCAGAAATATTTGTTTAGAAGGTCAGCTTTTCATAAGATGCCACTATTATTCCATTAAGAAATTAAACTATCACTTTTCATTATGTATTTTTTTCTCTGTTTAATAAAATTTTGAAATAACACTTCAAATTAACTGTATCTAAGCAACCATTTCTTTCTTACACTCATAACTAAGGACATTACTGAACACAATTACATTTTTAATTAATAGTGGAATTAAAATGTGATATTAACAGTATGATTCATGCAGTCATGATTGCTTCAAATCTTTTCAGAACCATTTATGCACACCCAGTTTTTACACTTCTAATAGAGCACACAAGACATATGCATTTCAATTAAAGAATATGGCTTCCATTCCAAAAGATATGTTTTGAAAAAAGATAACTAAAAATAAAATTATGAGCTGGGTACAGCGGCTCACTCTTGTAATCCCATCACTTTGCAAAGCCAAAGCAGAAGGATCAGTTGAGGACAGGTGTTTAAGAACAGCCTGGGCAATATAGCAAGACCCCATCCTCATAAAACATTTTAAAGTCCTAGCTACTTTGGAGGCTGAGGCAGGCGAAATCACTTTTGCCTACGAGTATGATGCTACACATGAGCTATAATTACACCATGGAATTTCAGCCTAGGCAACAGAGTGAGATCTATCTCTAAAAAATAAAAATAAAATGAAATAATGAAAAGTATTGTAAGAGTTTTTAGATGATAAAATTTATTTTTCAGATGATATTAATAAGATAATAAATTTATCTTATTGAGTTCAATCATTTTTTAAGAGCAATCAGCCTAATTGAGGTGTTGTTTTGGTACTGCCTTAAAAAAAAACAATCACACAAAAGTTTGAGAAGCAAATTTTGTAATTGAGGCTTGGCACCTAAAGCTCAGCGGCTAGGGTGCCGGCCACATACTCCAGGGCTGGTGGGTTCCAATCTGGCCCAGGGCCTGCCAAACAACAATGACAACTATAACAAAAAAATAGCTGGTGGATGTGGGAGGCACCTGTAGTTCCACTACTTGGGAGGCTGAGGCGAGAGAATCTCTTGAGCCCTAGAGTTTGAGGTTGCTGTGAGCTGTGTCACCATGGCACTCCACCGAGAGCGACATAAGTGAGACTCTAGTCTCAAAAAAATAATAATAATAATAATTAATTGAAAGGGAAATAATAAAAAGTAATAAACCAAGCAAGTTTGGTTCATGTAAAATATACGGATATATTCTTATTTTGCTAGAGCAGCCACAGCAAAGTACAAACCAGGGTGGTTTAAAGCAACAGAGAGCAATTGTTTCACAGTTGTGGAGGCTACACCTTGGAGATCAAGCTATGTCAGCAGGTGAGTTCCTGCCGAGGGCTGTAAGGGAGCATGTGGTCCCTGACTCCGTCCCAGCTTCTGGTAGTTTCCTCAAAATCTTTGGCAGTCCTTCGCTTGTAGATGCCTTACTCTCATTTCTGTCTCAGTCTTCACACAACAATTTCCCTGTGTTTACATCCATGTATACAAATTTCCTCTTTTTGTAAGAAAATCCGTTACACTGTATTAGGACTCAACTCTAATAACCTCATTTTAACTTGATTACTTCAGTAAATTACCTCTATTTTCAAATATGGTATAACATTCATATTCTGAGGTACTAGAGATTAGGATTTCAACATATCCCTTTTAGGAAGACACAAATGTACTGATTATATATGCATGTTTATGTTAAATGTTAAATATAAGATTATATGATTTCTTCAAGAACATATCTTCTGAAAAAAAAAAAAAAAAAAAAGGAAGAACACATCTTCTGAGACCCTTATTCTACTATGACGATTATAGGAGAAAGAACAGTCACTAAGGTAATTTCAATTCAATACTGCCTTCAGTTACTATTTGATTAGGGAAAAATAATATCCTTCGTGAACGTCAGTTTTCTTATCTTTAAAAATAGAGAGATTAGAACGGATGATTTCTAAGGCGTTTTAAACATGTATATATTTTTTCCAGGGGATTTCTTCCATTTAAAAACCAATACATAGATGTGGTTAGAAATAAGTCAAACATCATGAAAGGATTCATTATAAAACATGTCTTCCTTTCATTCAAAACTTTCAGCACCCCATATTCAATTATCATGAACAGATCTATGGGTCATTTCAAAAACATCCTCTGTATTATGTTGGTACATAGAAGTACACACTCCCTTTCCACAAATGATAAAATAGCATTCAGTTATTTTTTTATTTCAATAAATTTAGAGGGGATAAGTTTTTTGTTACATGTATGAATCATGTAATGTGAAAACTCAGAGCTTTCAGTGTACCCATCACCAGAATAGTGTTCATTGCACATTATAGGTAGATTTTTATTCCTCAGCCCCCACCATCCTCCACCTTCTATCCTTCTTAGTTTTCCGTGTTCATTACATTTATGACTGTATATAGCCGTCGTTTAGCTCCCACTTTTAAGTGAGAACATGTGGTATTTGACTTTTCATTCTTGAGATATTTTACTTAAGATAATGGTCTCCAAGACATCATCTCATTCTTTTTTATGACTGAGCGCTACTCATGGTATGACACCAGTACTACTCCACCACATTTTCTTTATCAGTTGATGAGCACTCAGGTTGATTCTGTATCCACAAAATTGTGGATTGTGCTGTAATAAACATTCAAGTGCAGGTGTCTTTGTGGTTTGTTTGTTTGTTTGTTTTGCAGTTTCTGCTTGAGGCTGGGCTTGAACCCGCCACCTCTGACATATGGGGTGAGCGCCCTACTCCTTTGAGCCACTGGCGCTGCCCCTGCAGGTGTCTTTTTTAATAACATGGCTTATTTTCCTTTGAATAGATACCCAGTAATGGCATTGCTAGATAGAATAGTAGGTCTACTTTGGTCTACTTTTTATTCTTTAAGAACTCTCCATAGTCTTTTCCATGGAATTTGTGCTAGCTTATATTCTCACTAACAGTGCATGAGTGTACCCTGTTCACTGTATCTGTTGGTTTTTTACTTTTTCATTCTGACAGGGGTAAGATGTTATCTCATCGTAGTTTTAATACGATGTTGAACATTTTTTCATGTGTGTATACCATTTGTTGATCTTGTTTTGAAAAAAAAAAAACTTCATTCATATCTTGTGCCCATTTTTTGATAGGGTTATTTTTTTTTTCTCACTGATTCCTTTGAGTTCTTTGTAGATTCTGTTAGTCCTTTGAGAGATGTATAGTTTGGAAATATTTTCTCCTATTCTGTAGGTTGTCTGTGTACTCTGTTGATTATTTCCTTTACTGTGCTGAAGTAAAGCACAGTAAAGTTTTGCTTTGTAATCAAGTCCTGTTTATTTATTGTTATTGTTACCTGTATATGTTTTGGGGAACTTAGTCATAAACTGTTTGTCTAAGCCTATGTCCAGAAGAGTTTTCCCTACATTTTCTTCCAGAATTTGTATGGTTTCAGGTTCTACATTTTAATTCACCTTGAGATAATTTTTATATTTTATGAGAGATAGAGATCCAGTTTCATTTTTCTGCAAGTGGCTCTGCCATTTTCCCAGTAGCATTTATTGAAGAGGATATCCTTTTCCCAGAGGAAAGTTAGTCTACTTTGTTGGAAATTAGTTGATATTAGCTATATGGCTTTATTTTTGGTTCTCTATTTTGTTCCATTGGTCTGTGTATTTCTCTTTATGGCTTTGTAGTATAATCTGAAGTTGGGTAACGTGATGCCTCCAGATTTGTTCTTTTTTGCTTTGGTTATTCAGAATCGTTTTTACCCCCATATAAAATTTTGGATTGTTTTTTCTAGATCTATGAAAAAATAATATTAGTAATTTGATGAGAATATGCTGAATCTATTAATCACTATGGGCAGTACAGACATTTTAACAAGGTTGATTCTTCTAATCCGTGAGCATGAGATCTTTTTCGTTTCTCTGTCATCTATAATTTAATTCATCAGTGTTCTGTGGTTCTACTCATAGAGCTCTTTCATACTCTTGGGTAAATATATTCCTAAGTATTTTATTTTCTTTGCAACTATTGTAAATGATACTTTTTTGACTCTCACCCTTGATTATTATCATAATATTAGCATAGAAAAGTTAATGATTTCTGTACATTCATTTTGTAACCTGAGACTTCATTGAATTTAATTATAAAACTAGGAGACTTTTGATGGAACCTTTGGGGTTTTCCAGATGCAAGATAATATCATCAGCAAAGCTCCTTTTTTCTGATTTGGATGCCTTTATTTCTTTCCTTTCCCTGATTGCTCTGAATAGATCTTCCTGTACTATGTTGACAGAAGTGGTGACAGTAGGCATCCTTGTTCTGTTCCAATTCTTAAAGGAAATCCTCACTTTTCTTCATTCTGTCTGATGTTGACTGTGTGTTTGTATATATGACTTTTATAATTTTGACCTATGTTCCTTTTATGCCTAGTTAGTTGAAAGTTTTCATCAAGAAAGGGTGCTGGATTTCACTGAATACTTTTTCTGCATTCACTGAGATGATTATATGGCTTTTCTTTTTAATTCTGTTTGTGTAGTGGATCATATTTATTGATTCAGATATGTTGAACCACCTTTGTATCCTGGAATGAAGCCCACTTGGTCATGTATATTATCTTTTTAATGTACTGTTGGATTTGGTTTGCTAGTATTTTAATAAGAGTTTTTGCATCTATGTCTGTGAGGAATGTTGTTCGTCTGTAGTTTTCTGTTTTGGTTGTATCTTTTCCTGTTTAGTGTCAGGGTGATACTTCATAAAATGAAGGAGGATTCGCTTCTTTTCAATGTTATCAGCAATTTGGGTAGGGAAAGTATTAATTATTCTTTGTGGGTATGCTAAAATTTGGCTGTGAATTTATCTGTTCTTGAGCTTTTTTGTTCAGATATTTTTAATTAATGTTTCAATCTTATTACTCATTCTTGGTCTGTACAGGATCTGATCATGGGAGATTGTACATTTCCAAAAATGTATTTTGTAAGTAGATTTCTACTTTGTGAGCACAGAGATTTTCATAGTAGTCATGGATGACAGTTTTTATTTCTATAGTATCAGTTGCAATGTCTCCGTTTTCATTTCTGATTGAGTTTATTTAAATCATTTCTCTTCTATTTTGGGGTAATCTGGTTAGTGATTTATTAATTTCCTTTATCTTTATAAAGAATAAACTTTTTTCTTTGATTCTTTTGTTTTTTTTCTTTTTCATTTGGTTCTTCTCTGATCTTTGTTATTTCTTTTCCTCTGCTAACTTTGGATTTGATTTTTTTTTTAATAGTTCCTTGAAGTATAAAATTAGCTTGTTTATTAGGGATCTTTCTGTCTTTGATATAAGCATTTAAGGTTATAAAATTTTCTTATAATGCTGCTTTTGCAATATCCCAGGGATTCTGGAAGCTGGTGTCACCTTCATTATTAAATTCAAAAAATTTTTTACTTCTATTTTTATTTTCATTGATCCAGGGATCATTCAGCAACATGTTGTTTAATTTCCATGTATTTGTGTGGCTTTGATAGTTCTTCTTGGAGTTGATTTCTGGTTTTATTCTACTGTAGTCTGAGAAGATACATGCTATAATTTGGATTTATCTAAATTTGATGAGACTTGTTTTGTGGCCTAACATGATTTATCTTGGAAAAATGTCCCCTATGCTGATAAGAAGAATGTATACTCTGCAGTTTGGGAAGAGAATGTTTTGTAAATTTATCATTGTTCAAAAGTCCCATTTGACCCCAAAGTTTCTTTGTTGATCTTCTGCCTTGGTGATCTGTCTAGTTTTATTGGTGGAGTGCTGAGGTTCTCCACCTATCATAATGTCACTGTTTACTTCTTCCTTAGATCTATACAATTTGTTTAATTAGTCTGGGAGCTCCTATATTAGGAGTATATGTACATATATTATACATACATACATATAGTGTTATATTTTCTTTTGTTTACACAGGACATTTTGTTCTTCCTATTAAGGGTATATCCATAGCATATGTTAGGACCTTTGCTTTGCTTGTGGGTACTTTGTGGGGAGTCTAGGTTCTGGATAGATACCTTAGTTATTAATGTAGTAGTTTTCATTTGTTGGCTACAACAGTGGTGTACAACTTATACAAGCAGATATTCTGATTTGTTTTGGCAAAGGAAGATGGAGATTTTTTGAATCTTTACTCTTTCTCCTGCCCTGTGGTCTTAACAAAATGAATTGTATTGGGATGCCCATTTTAATATCTAAGTCAGTACGTGATGTTTGTGGATGAGCTATGCCTCATGTTATTGAGTCAGTAAATGTTGTAATGGGCTGTACACGTTGTCCTCCCTCCCATTGGGTGGCATTTGCAGAAAAGAGCCAGATAGAGTAGTGTTTTTGTGGGACTTGTATGTAGCCCTGGTCAATCATGAGAAGCCCTAGGATGCCTCAGGTGGTAAGCAAGGCCCTGGCCTTCTTAGGAGACCCCTTCTTGTGCTCTACCACAGTTGAGGTGAGTGAAAAATGAGGCTAGGTGGGGCTATCTTGGGCAATGCTGCATTCAGGCTCCACAAAGGAAGCTACAGGGGTCAGGAGTCAACTACCAAGTCACTGGGAGAGGCTAAAGTGTCTGTGCAAAGCCAAAAATTCTGTCTACAAGGGGGAGGCAACCAAGAATTCACAGACTGGAGTTCATTCTTCTTCCTCTTCTCTTGCTCTGCAGATCTCTTCTGGTTTCTGCTGACAAGCAGTACCCCTAAACAAGCTGACACACCAGCAATGGTGATATATCCCAGAAGATTCCCTGCCCAAGATCCCACCCCAACCAAAAGCATGGCTTTCCTGCGTGAGGGAGGGGTATTCTACAAGGGTACTGTGGCTCTGAACCATGGAACACTCTCCTTTTAGTTCTGCTCTGGTGGGCTCCCTCACCTCTCAAGATCAGTTCATAAGCTTCTTTTCCATTAAGCTGAACAAAACATAGTCCTAGGATATGCAATTGAGTACTAGAGGTATTTACATTGTTGTGAACCTTACTTTTCTGCGATTGTCTGTCACTGAGCTTATTTTTTGGGGGGGGGGGGTGTTTTTTTGGTTGGGTTTTTTGGTAACAGCTGCAATTATTCATTGTATTTAGGTATATTTAGACAAAAATATTTTAGGATATTCTATAGAGGTGTAAAAGAATAGTACGCTTCTAAATTTCTTTAAAATGCTAAAAAAAAAATCATAATCATCTTAAAAGGGTATTTTTATCAATAAGAAATGATATATAATGTAATTTTGTTCCAAATGTCATAATAGTTTGATAATAAGTTTTGCAATGATTGATTTCAAACAAAGAGTTTGAATAAAAAATGTGATAATATATGAGAATGGACCCTTCAGTGATATACCAAAAATGGATTCATTTGTCATTAGAAATGCAAAGGTTTTTAAGTCAATTAACAAAAACCAGAAACGTCAAGTATGAGGTTGAGGCAGGACATGGGACTGAAATAGCTTGGGTTGAAGGAGTGGCAACATGAACTAATGCAATCAGCTAAGAGAAAACTCAAGTTGAGATCCAACCAGTAGGTCATGTAAGCAAGGAAAGTTTATTCCTCATAGGCTCTGGTTGTTCAAAAAGAACATTGTAGGTCTTCAAAATCCTCTCCATCAGTCTATTCTTACCAGTCTTCCCATTCTGTCAGCTGCACAAAACTGTGGGCTTTTGGATGGGGCATCTACTATCATGTCTACTTATGTAGTAGACATCTAGTAAATATTTGTTGACTAAATAAATAAATAAAATGAAAATCCCAGTATCTGGACACTTTACAGTAACTTTCAAAGAGAAACACTGTCCTAATGTTAATGTTTAAGACAATCTCATGCATTTGATTTTATGTGCCTTCTGGGAGAAATAGGCCTAATGCATTGTTAACTCAGATAAATAGCTGCCTAAGATGGCTATTAGACTCATAATAGAGAATTTTCTAAGTAGTTTGGAGCCAAGAAACCAAGTTATAACTTGAGACTTTCCACCCAAATATACTTACTTTCAACAACTAAAATACATGTCATTATAATAGAATAGGATTTTGGAATATTGTAAAAACAATGTAAAAAAAAAAACCCAAGAAGATAGTATATTAGGCCATATGTGTACAGACTATTAACTTCAGACTGCAAACTCAGCAAAAAAATGTAAATTGCTCTTATTTTTTTCTCGTGGAAGAAAATTTCTACTTCTAACTCTAATTTCATTTAATTCAAGTCTTTCTCAATCAATTTATATTCCCCCTACTTTCTCTAGAGTTGTGTCTAAATTCTGGCAGCCTATATAATGTTACGGGGTCAATGGGTTTTGCTAGGCTGGAGTAGGGAGTGATAGAGAATCTTTTCTATTATTATCTCTCTACACAGACACATGATGATGGGCATGTCATCCAACTTGGTCTTCTGCCACAGGGACCACCACTGTGTTCTCAATTTTGAAAACTTATTTTGAAGTTCATTCTGAGAATTATCTTATCTACTCTTTGCTTCTCTTGTGCCATTCCCTTCTGAGACATGGTAATGAACTGGTCTAACTTCCTAAACCAAATAAAGACAATAATGACATTGGACAAAAGCAGAAGGAAGAATAGGCATCAGTTAATACATAAAAATAGGTCCTTTTAGCAATGGAAAAAACATTCAAAAATTTTTGAAATCACATCTTTGCTTCGGCACATATGTCTTTCAAACTGCTAAAAATATTAATAAAACATTTTAATTAAAGCTATATAATTTAAATGTAAAATATTTAAAAATTATTCTAGCTGGTTGTTATTTTATAATTTAAACAAACACGTTTTCTTTATTTAGGAGAGGGAAATGTAAATTTATAAAGAAACAAAAATAATACACAAGGTCACCACTTAGAATTAACATTATGTGTATAGGCTTGAAGATTTTTTCCTATGCTTATACATAAACATAGAGGTATGTATTTAGTTGTTTTTGTCAGAAATTAGATCATACTATATATAGTTATTTTGTAACCTTGTTTGTAAAGCTAGTTTTAAATATACTGATGTCTAACATCTTAGATTAGTTTGATAAATAATATTAAGCCAATATATTACTACATTGAATTTAGATGTCAAATATAAATTTAACACTAAGTTTTTAAGTGGCTAATAAAGAAAATATACTCTTTCAAATGGACATAATGGCCAATAAATAAAAGAATATATTAGAACTTGAAAAGGCAGAGAGAAAACATAACAGAGTAGAAAATCAAAGAGCACCAGAGAGGGAGATGTTTGCAAGTAATAATTTCGTAACAATCAAAAGGTTCCTGACATGGTCTAATGATTATATTGTAAGAAGAGATTTAATAAACTATGTGGAGAATTGTGGTATTGAAATACCCTGAAAGTTTAGACAGTCCTATTTATTTACGCATGATATGCATGTTTTTTTGCCCAAGACAGATAGTGTATTGTTTTTTTCAATCACTCTTGAGTAAGTTCTGGTTTAAATTATCTTTTAAAATGCCCACTAAACATGAACAGAGTAAACCAGGATAGTGCTGTAAAGAAAAGTGTCTTCTTTCACATGTTTAACTGACAAAGGCCCCTGAAGTGTTATAGTTCACCTAACAGACGTCCTCCTGATCTGATTGATCATCTCTTTCAATCTGCTTCCTTGAGCCTTCCTTGTTGCTGGGACAGTCCATCACCCATTTCTCTAAACATCTGACTTCTTAGTTCCTACAAAGGTCAAGATAGGACAAGGTCTACAATGAGAATGACAATGAAAATAGGAAAGAAGCAAAGACTTTCTCCCTGCATGTATTCTCCCCTACCAAACACCATAGCTCCACAGCAATTCATTTGTTTCTCCAAAATGCAGAAGAGTCCTCATCTCTCTTTTGAAAAAAGAGCCATGATTTTCCTCCAAATATATCTTTGACTTTCCCCATAGGCAAATTAGTAACAGATAGATAATAACCTTACCTGAATACTTTTGTCTGTTATTATAGTAATAAATATCCTTATAAATGTCCAAATGGATGAGTCCTTACTTTGGGTAAAACCACTTGTAATATTCTGTTTCCAACAAGTCCAAGAAATACACAAAAACTTGATCTAAATGTATAGTTGGGAAAAGAGGAATAAAAACATCAAGTAATCCATTGAAGAGAGAAAAAGAAATGGAAGGGCAACTTTATAAATTCTTGTTTGATTTAAATAAATCGTTTCCATTCTCATTTTCATGTTCATCACATGTTTACATAAATATTTTTACTTTTTAATTACAGAAGTTACATTTTCAAATACATAGCATTGATTCTTAAAGCTTAATTTCCTAAGACTAAAGAAAGATAAAAAATTACAAATAAATGAAATACTTACATTAAAAATCTAATTACTTCCTGAGGTTTCAGGAAGATAAATCTGAAATGTTCTTTAAAAAAGAATTCCTTTGGTCACTTCCTACTGATCCAGGGCACAATACAAGAGGGCATTTCAGTTCTAAATATTTGGGCACCCAACTTAAATGCTCCCAGATTTATGAAACAGACCTTAATTGGTCTGAGCAATATGATATCACATAGCACCATAATGGCTAGGGACTTTAATACACCTCTTATAGAATTGGACAGATTTTCTAAATAGAAACTACAAAACGAAGATATAAGGGACTTAAACACAACTGTAGAACAATTAGGTATATTAGACATATATACACCATCCCAAAGCTAAGGAATATATGTTCTTCTTCAACAGCCCATAGAACATACCCAGAATAGATCACATCCTAGGATACAAATAAAAGCTTAATAAAATTAAAATAATTGAAATTATACCTTGTATCCTCTCAGACCACCAGGCAATAATGGTGGAACTCAACTCCAACAAAAATATTCATCCCCATACAAAGGCATGGATACTAAACAACCTTATGCTGAATGACAGTTGGATCAAGGAAAAGATATAAAAGGAAATCATTAACTTCCTCAAACATAACACAATGAATATACAAGCCACCAATGCCTGTGGAATACTGCAAAAGCAATTCTAAGAGGGAAATTTATCATATTAGATGCCTACATCCAAAAAACAGAAAGAGAGCACATCAACAATCTAATGAATCATCTTATGGAAATGGAAAAGGAGGAGCAATGTAATCCCAAACCTAGAAAAAAAAAAAAAAAAAGAAGAAGAAAGAAATAACCAAATGAAATCAGAAACAAATGAAATTGAAAATAAAAGAATCATTCAGAAAATTAATGAAACAAAAAGTTGGTTCTTCAAAAAGAAAAATAAAATCAATAAACAATTGGTCAGATTAACTAAAAACAGAAAAGTAAATTCTCTAATAACTTCAATCATAAATGAAAAGGAGGAAAAAAAATTGATATCACAAACATACAAGAGATTATTTCTGACTACTACTAAAAACTCTATGCACCAAAATTTAACAA
>CAUYPK010164733.1:0-28950 GCA_963574355.1 Loris lydekkerianus | reverse complement strand
ACCCTCCGTAGAGTGCCGTGGTGTCCTAGCTCTTAGCAACCTCAAAGACTTGGGCTCAAGTGATTCTCTTGCCTCAGCTTCCTAAGTAGCTACAGGTGCCCACCACAACACTTGGGTTTGTTTGTTTTTTTAAGAGACAGGGTCTCACTCGGGCTAAGGCTGTTCTCGAACCTGTGAGCTCAGGCAATCCACCTGCCTCAGCCTCCCAGAATGCTAGGATTATAGGCATGAGCCACCTCCCCTGGCCTCAGAGAACATACTTCTGGGCTCCAAAAGAGACCTGAATTAGGAGAAAGTGTCTCATTATCTTCCTGTCCCACATAAGTTTCCACTCAAACACAAAAGATAAATGACCCCTTGTCTTCTTTTCTTAAAGAGAAAATAACCAAAAAATCTGCTAAACAACCTGCAGTCAGGATGATCATTCTAAAAACTAGGTTCTTCCCACAGTCCTTTACAGAATGCCTTTTTCAGCTAGGGGAGTAGAGCATCTCCCCTGAATGAGAACTATCCATAATCAATTGTTCCTAAGCCTCCTTGTAGCCCAGGCTCCCTAGCTCTGGCTCTCTCATCTGCACAAACCTGATCTGATTTCTAAGGGCAAGGCCTCTAGGGAAAAGCACATCTTAGTCCACAGAGAACTTAATTCAAGACTCAATATCCTTTGCCTGGGTTACTACAACAGTTTCCTCACTGAGCTCCCTGTCTCTAATCTAGTTTCTCTCAACCTCATTCCCTACTAAGCAATCAGTATAATTTTTCTGAAATTCACATCTGACTAGATAACTCTCCTGAATAAGGTCCTTTATAAACTCATACAAAAACCTGTATGCAAATGTTCATAGAAGCTTTATTTGTATTAATAAGAGTCAAAAACTGAAATCAGCCCATATGTTTTTCATCAGGTGAATTAAACTCTGGTATTTACATACAATGGAACACTAGTCAGCAATAAAAGGGAATGAACACACCAACTTGGACAATTTTCTAGGGAATTATGTTGAGCAAAAAAAAAAAGGCCAATCCCACACGGGTACATACACTCTACCTCCATTTATAACCCCGTTGGGGGGGGGGGTTGTTGGTTTTTTTTGTTTGTATTTTGAGACAGAGTCTCAAACTGCCACCCTGGGGAGTGCTATAACATCACAGCTCACAGCAACTTCAAACTCTTGGGCTTAAGTGATTTTTTGCCTCAGCCTCCCAAGTATCTGGGACTACAGGCGCCCACCACAACGTGTTGCAATTTTTTGTTGCAGTTGTTGCTGTTGTTTAGCTGGCCCGGGTCGGGCTCGAACTCGCCAGCTTTAGTGTACGTGGCTGGCGCGGTAACCACTGTGCTACTGGCATCGAGCCTATATAACAGTTTTTTTGTTGTTGTTGTTTTTATATAACAGTTTTGAGAGGACAAAATTTTAGAAATGGAGGGCAGAGAATTTAGAAGTAAGGAAAGGGGTAAGGGGGGGGTCGTTATAAAAGAACAGGAAGGATCTTTGTGATATTGGAACAGAACTTAATATATACAGGTGAGCATAAGTAACACTGGGGAAATTTGAACAAAATTGATGGATCTGCATTAATGTCAATATCCTGGTCATGATATTTGGAAATCACAAACTTTCCCAGTGATCTCTCCACATTATTTCTTAAAACTGCATGTAAATCTACAATTACCTTATTTTTTAAAAAATGTTTTTTTGGAGACAGAGTCTCACTCTGTCACCCTGAGTAGAGTGACGTGGCATCATCATAGCTCGCAGCAACCTCAAACTCCTTGAAGAGGTTCAAGTGATCCTCTAGCCTCAGCTGAGACTATAGGTGCTTGCCACAATGCCTGTCTAATTTTTCTATTTTTTAGTAAAGACGAGATCTCACTCTTGCTAACTTCTGAGCTCAAGCAATCCACCCACCTCAGCCTATCTGAGTGTTACGATTATATGCATGACCTACCGTGCCAGTCCTTGATAAAAATTTTAATTAAAAGGCCAGGTGCAGTGGCTCATGTCTGTAATCCTAGCACTCTGGGAGGCCAAGGCAGGAGGATCCCTTGAGCTCAGGAATTCGATACCAACCTGAGCAAGATCAAGATCCCATTTCTATTGAAAATAGAAAAAATTAGCTGGATGTAGTGGTGAGCACCTGTAGTCCTAGCTATTCAGGGAGGCTGAGACAGGTAGCTGCAAGCTAAGCTGATGCCACAGCACTCTAACCTGGGCAATAGAGTCTTTGTCTCAAAAAATAAAATAAAACTTAGAAAAGAAAACTTTTTCAATTAAAAATCTTTCATAGGGATCCCAAACTCCTATAAAAGTGATTCTTAACTTTTTTCATTGAGAATTGCAAAGAGCTCCATATAGTACCATATATACTCGAGTATAAGCCAAGTTTTTCCCGGCACAAAATTTGTACCTAAAAACCTGAACTCAGCACAAATTTTGTACCGGAAAAAACTCGGCTTATACTCGAGTATATATGGTAATAGTTGTACTTTTAGCATCCACGAAATGAAAAATGATTACGGAAATAATACGGATTCTTGAGATATCCCTGAAGCACCACATTCAGTGCTTCAAATCCCTAAGGCTGGGAAGCCTTGGCATATATAATGAATATGATACAGCAAACCATACTTGCTTTCTACAGTTTTCTAGCTTTATCCTCTGCCACTCATTAGCTGACATATACCCTATATTCCCACCACACTAAATTACTTTCAGTTCCATAAATACACAAGGTTCATTTTGTAGCATTGTACATGATGTTTCCTCTGCCTACAATATCTTTGCTCCATTCTATACCTAATTCCTACTCAAGTTTTAAGATTCTTCTCTAGGAGCTTTCTCTACACTTACCCTGGGGTTGACAAGGAGCCCCTCTTCTGTGCTTCTATAGTTCTATACTGCTCTCTATCACAATTTGGACCAATTACTTAATTCTCTTTGCCCACATTTCTCTTCTTTCTTTCTTTCTTTCTTTTTTTTTTTGAGACAGAGTCTCACTGTGTCACCCTCAGTAGAGTGCCATAGCATCATGGCTCACAGCAACCTCTAACTCTTGGGCTTAAGCGATTCTCTTGCCTCAGCCTCCCCAGTATCTGGGACTACAGGCTCCTCCCACAATGCCTGGCTATTCTTTTGTTGTAGTTGTCACTGTTATTTAGCAGGCTTACACCACCAGACTTGGTGTATGTGGCCAGCACTGTAACCACTATGCTACAGGGCCTGAGCCTATGCCTACATTTCTATTTGTAAAATATGTGTAGAAGAAAAAAGTACCTACCTCATAATGTTATCAAAAGAAAATGATTTAATAGAGTGGTTCTCAACCTTACTAATGTTGCGACCCTTTAATACAGTTCCTGTGGGTCGCAACCCACAGGCTGAGAACCGCTGAGTTAATATATATAATGTACTTCAAATAAGAACATGGCACATAATAAGCACTCAATTATATCCATGTTATTATTGTTAGAATTATCTATTTTCCTTTACACTGGAAGATCCAAGCAGGAGCTGGTATTTGTATCCATCCTACTTTGGCATATCATGGATGTGTGGTAAAAGACTTAAGGGTTCTAAGGTTGGGGCAGGGAGGTATAATCTAAGTCAGTAGTAGAACTGGCATTTAAAGAACTGAGAATCATTTCTAAGAGCAGGAGGTAAGCACAGTTTAAAGCTAGGAGTAGGACAGACATCTCTGAAAGATAGACATATAAAGACAGTGACTATTATAGACTGAGAAGTTGGATAAACACAACGAGAACTTGCTGAATTATGTATATCTTCTAAACAACTCATGTAGGGCTCCTTTGATTTTTCATTGTAACTTGTTAATACGGACTTGAAAAGTTGCTTAACCTTTTGCAGGCATTGTTTTTTCATCTGTAAAATGTGGCATAAGAACACAATTTTCTAAGGAAGTATTTAGTATTTTACAAGCAAACTACATAGCCCATTGATTCAAGTAGAACTAGCTTGGTCTTAACAAATGTTAGGTTAGGTTCTCTCCTTCCTTTAAAATTTCTTTTCTCGTAAAAATTTTAAAAAGAGCCAGGCATGGGGGCTCACGCCAATGATCCCAGGCCTTTGGAAGACTAAGGCAGGAGGATTGCTTAAACCCAGGCATTTGAGGCTGCACTGAATGCTATGATGACACCACTGCAATCCACCCTGGGTAACATAGCAAGACCCTTAAGATCTCTTAAGAAAAAAGACAAGACAAGAAAAAAGAAAGAAAGAGAGGAAGGCAGGAAAGGAAAAGAAAAGAAAAGAAGAAAGGGGAGAGGAGGGAGAAGAGAAAAGAAAAAAAATTACTTAGATAATAGCTGCCTAGAAGAAGAGAGGAAGACAAAAAACTGAGCTACACAAAATGAAGCACCAGAGCTTGAGAAAAGGTGGGCAGGTACCTAGAATTACTCTCCATCTAGGTCCTCATCTTTAACACTTCCTGACCCTCCAAGGCCCAGAAAGAGCCCTATTGCCATTAGGAAACCTTTAACCACTCCAGGTCCTATGCGTCTCTCTCTCTGAGGTCAGCGCACCCAGCTTAGGCCAGCCCAGGAGCCATTTCCTAAAGATTCTCCTGACCACAATTGAATTCCGTCCCCATTTGGTATATTAGCTCCTCTGTAATGGAACTTGTGTATCTTTTTACTTTCTCCAGAAGAATAAAATTAAGTATGCTACAACTGTCTAAGGGAGAAAGGAAGGATGAATATGTCAGGAACTATGATGAACATGTCTACACATGTTATCTCTTTTACAACTCTGTGAAGCAGGTATTACATTATCCCCAAAATAAGATGAGGAAACTAAAGCCCAGATGTGATGAATGACTTCCCCAAGGTCATACAAAACAGTGAAAACAAGGCTGAAACTGAGATACTGTCTGTCTCCAGAGTCTTGATGAGTAAATGTATACTAGTGACTACTTGGTTACCCATCACATAGCTTATCTATTGGGGAATTTGGCTCCCTACTTCACCTCTTCTCTGCTGCCAATCTGGGCCTGAGTAAGCTATTTAGCTTCCTTTCTTCTCATTGTTTGTCCCATATAGGAAATAAAAGGGAGGTCCCTTGTAGGAGGGCGTATGTGGAAGAAATGGGCGAAACAGAGGCCCTTGCAAGGGGAATAAAAGGGAGGCAAATATTCATCTCCTTCAACACACAGCCAGAAAGACTCACTAAGCTCTCTCACTTGAGAGATGAGTTGATCCCTAAGAGAGGAGATCACTTGCCTAAGGCCACACAACTGAATAGAGAATTGCTTACTTTGGTCTACCCTGCAGTAGGCTATGGAAAAAGAACTAGAATAAGATCTGTCAGGCATGTCACTATGTGCAAAACCCAAAGGTTGTAAACACAGGAAATGGGCTGGGATGAGGTTCAGAGGGAGCAGCAACCTTTGCCAAGTTAGAAGTGTTCAAGGGTTTCCTGTCCACAGCTGTTAACTGTCACAGAAATACTCCAGAAAGCAATACAACAGGAAAGAAAAAACCCACTAAATACTAAGAATAAGGAAAAAATACTCAGGCCTTGATGTGACTTTTTAAATTTTTCAAGCTAATCTACTTAGTTCTATAGATAAAGAAACTAAGACTCCCCAAAAAGAGAAACAATTTGTCCAAACTCACATACAGAATGTAAGGACTCTTAGGAACCATTTAATATGCCTCAAATCCTTCATTTTAATGATGATCCTGAGACACAGAGAGGGAAAGAGCCATGCCCAAGGCCACACAGTTAGGCAGTGACAGAACCTCCAGAGGAAAGTTAAGTCTTTTATCTCACAGGCCAGTGTGCTTCCCACTGGTTAGACTGAACCAGATAAAATTATTTACCTGGAATAATGTAGATGCTGTTTTGGCCCTAGAAAAAAGTTCAGCAGTCAGGAAACTGAATATAAGCAGGATATGCTAATGGCTAACACAGAATGATAAGGACCAAACAGAGGCAGACTAAAGGAGCCAAAATAAAAATGCTTTTGGTTGCTTAGGACACTTGGAAAACTAAGAAGCTGAAAAATATTCTGGCTATTTTAAGAACTTAGAATCCAAGGAAGAATAAGAAGGACAGGCAGAGAGAAAAGGCCAGAAATGCTAAAGATAATCCTAAAGTATACTTCTTTTCTCTATCCTAGGCCAAATATCCAGAAAATATAACCTCAGAAGCATCTCTGGGTTCAGCAGGCTACCATGGGAGTACTACATGGGAATAACTAGTAGGTTACCAGCCCATGTCACAGAGCTGGTAGGTATACAGGGAATGACATTTAAAACTGCTTGGCATTTCACATATATTTAATTCTCACACCAGCCCCACAAAAGATTATGATTCTTATTTAGCAGATATGAAAACTAGGATAAGTCTCTTGCTCATGGTCACAAAATTAAAAGTGTACACGGCAGATCCAGTATTTATATGAATATTCTTGTTCAAGGAATTCTTATCAAGTATCTACTGTTCTAACCCTATGCTGTGACTAAAGATACAACGATAAAATAGACGTGGTCCCTGGCCTAAAGGAGTTCCAATAGGGGAAAAGGCAGTTAAGCAATAACAATTATTATGATAATACATAACGTTTTTTAATGCTCACTATATGCCAGGCACTAAACTAAGCTCTTGACATATATGTGTAGTACCTGATTTAATTCTCACAATAACACAGTGAGGGAGTTACTGTTACTCTCCTCATTTTATAGATAGGAAATTAAGGCATAGACAGATAAATAACTCGCTCAAGAGCACATAGCCAGTAAGTTGTAAAAGTTAAGGATTTTTACAGGCAGCTTGACTCCAGAGCCTACACTCTTAATAGCTACTCCAAATAGACAATATTAAGACAACCTGACAACCCAAATTATATAATGAGTGATGGCTGGGCACAGTGGCTCATGGCTGTGTTCTAGCACTCTGGGAGACCAAGGAGGGAGGACTGCTTGACCTCAGGAGTTCGAGACAAGCCTGAACAAGAGTGAGATCCCATCTCAACTAAAAATAGAAAAAATTAGCCAGGTTTGGTGGTACACTCCTCTAGTCCCAGCTGCTTGGGAGGCTGAGACAGGAGCATCCCCTGGACTCAAGAGTTTGAGGTTCCTTTGAGCTAGGCCATGGCATTCTAGCCTGGGCAACAGAGTGAGAGTCTGTAACCAAAAAAAAAAAAACAGGAATGACTATGTAGAAGATGGAAAGAACAGAAAGGTCAGAGGAAACGGAGCATTCATGACTGTGATACATCAGATAATTCCTCCAGGGACAAGAAGACCCTTGTGAGAAAAGTTAGGATGGTAACCAGGGACACTACATTTCTCCTGCTCTGATCAAGGTACTATCACCTCTGTTGTGCAGTTTTCTCACCCAGTATCTCACGGATCCTCTCCACACTCTACGGAGTCAGGCAAGGCAGAAATTCCTGATTCTACTTGGCAAATAAAGAAAATGAGACCTACTGCACAGCAGTGGTTTGTCCTGTGTGGTGCAGTAAATTGGTAACAGATGAAAGTCTCTTACTTCTGCTCTTTCTATAAGGCTAACTTGACTCCAGGTCACAAAAAGGAAAATCCAAAACATAATATTGAGGAAGAGTTAAAATTTTGAGTCTAGATTTCTCTGACCATTCTCTTTTCATCTTATTATCACTCTCATCCCCACTCCCACCATACACGCACACCGAGTTGTGGCTGCTAAACAATACATACTCCCTCCCTCAGTGCCACTAAAGGTCAGTGATTCAATCAGTAAGTTAATCAGGCACAGACTTGGCTGCCATTAGAAGCCATGTCCTGAGGGAAACATTCCCCTCTATCAGCTCAGCCAGGGCATACAGCTCTTTAAATGGCAATTAAGGAAGAGAGAGGAATGCTGAAAGAGGAAAGGCCAGAGGAAAACACCCTGTGAGGGGGGAACATTTCATATTTTCTTAAGTCTGCACAGAAGATAAAGAATAGGGCCACAGACTGAGAACCACTCATCAAATCAATCCAGTTGGGGTCTTAAGCTCTTAATGAGAGAAAAGTACTGAAAATCCATCATTAATCTATTCATTAATTAATTTGTTCAGTCCTCATCATTGATGCCTATTCTATATACAACCTATGTTAAGTACTAGAACCACATGTCTTTTTAAAAAAAAATCTGATTCCAAAAACCTTACCTTCTAGTTTGTGCTTCATTGCAGATTGTAGATTTTTAGAATAATTCATGTGCTAACTTGTGTGTATAAGTGATAATTTGTTTTCTTCAACTCTTAGCGACTGTGTGAGATATGAAGCAGAAGAATGAAAGTTGTGTTTGTTCCTTGGTATATTTTTCCACCTATTCTACAAGATTTTTTTTGTTTTAGAACTCTGAATTGGCCTATGGATCTTTTGGAAAAAGCTATGTTCAGCAGTAATCTTTTTTTATTAAAGCCTAACAGCTTTATTGGAAAAATAACAAAAAAAGCTTACCAGCTTACTGTGTTATCATCTAGTAGGGACGATAGGTCATCAGGTGGCACTACATGGAGGCAAGAGTACGGTGTGTGATCATTTTGGTAGTTCTTCATTACCTATAGCAGAAGTCTTCAAATTGTAGATGGAAATCCCTTAGCCAGCAGTGCAGTTTTGTTTAACTATCAGAGTTCATCAGTAAGGACACATATTGTTTTCTGAAATTTTGTTTCATTTAAATAACAATAATTATAGCACCTTACATTTACATAGCATTATGTGTTAAGCACTACTCTAAGCACGCTATATTTGCTCTCATTCATTTTTACAACACTGCTATGAGGTATCATTATTATCATCTCCATTTTTAAGATTAAGAAACACAGACACAGAGAAGTAAACTAAATGCCAGCATTCAGAGACAGGCAGTCTGGCTCTAGAGTCCAAGCTCTGACCTAGTATACCACACTATAAAGAAGGGCTTTTACTTTAACAAACATACATGTGCCCATGGCTTAAAAACAACTGCCCATAAAAATATCCCTTTCAGGGTGGCGCCATATATGGAGGGTGGCGGGTTCGAACCCAGCCCCAGCCAAACTGCAACAAAAAAAAATAGCTGGGCGTTTTGGTGGGCTCCTATAGTCCCAGCTACTCAGGAGACTGAGGCAAGAGAATTGCCTAAGCCTTGGATTTGGAGGTTGCTGTGAGCTGTGATGCTACAGCACTCTACTGACTCTGTCTCTTAAAAAAAAAGAAATCCCTTTCAGATAAATGCCAAACTTCTGTCTCTTTAATGTTACTTCCACTGCTTCCTCCATGTACTCTTGACTCCCACCAGACTGATATAGTCTGCCCCTTCATTCATGGCTTTCCATGCCCTCTTTTTCGCCTCTTCCAAATGCTATTCAACTTTCAGGTTTAGCCTAGTCCAGGAAAGTTCCTTGAATTGTGTATGTGTCTGTGTCTGTGTGTGTGCACGTGAATTCTGGAGGAGGAGAGGTTACCAATGGTTTAATGCCTACCATGTATCAGTTACTATGTTGGTGCTTTATGCATATCTTCTCATTAATCCTCATAACCCGGTGAAGCTGTTACTAGTATACTCATTTTACAGATAAAGAGAAAGTAGTTCAGAAAGTTAACCTGCCAGTGGCCCACAGTTCTAAAGCACATGCTCTTCCCACTATACCTTCTTAGCCCCTTATGAAACCATCTAGAACTATTTTCCTATTTATATATGTGTCTTATCCCCCGAAATGGACTCTAAGCCCCTCTTCCCTCACCCAAGGGCTTTCGTTATAGCATACAACACAGGGCCAGACACACAGAAGCCTGTAGAGTTTTACCAAACCAAACTGATAGATCTGGACTCAGCTAAAAGAGAGAACTGTTGTGTTCTGGGTAAAGCTGCTGAACAGCTGTGCCTTAATCATATATAACTATTAGCTAATTTCTTCTAGAGCTAAGGAAAAAGCTCTCTTAACAGAGAAAATCACATAGTGAAGTTTATGAGTCACTCTTGTCAGCAATGATATGAAGATCCCAGAAAACAAGTAACAAAAAAAGAATTACATTGGGTGGAGTGTTTTTCCCTTCCCACTCAGTAGGGAACACAATGGGGATGATGATGTCTAAGGAGCAAACACACACAGCTTCAGCTACAGAATGAGGGAATCCCAAAGAGAAAATCAACAGACAGCCCAGGGGCACTCAGAGAAAGTCCCTAGAAACTCAGAGTAATAGGGGAGGAAAAGGACTGGCCAAGGAAACACAGAATCTGGGCTCCAGTTCTGATTAACTCATTTATTCAACAAATATTTATTGAGACCACTAAGGATACCAGTCAATCTAGTGTGTAATTAGTATGTAATCTGGACAGATAAATTATTTAATTTCTGTGGACCTTCACTACTTCATCTCTAAAATGATCTTAATAAGCACTTTCTTGCTCACATCACAATGTGTTGAGAGGGTCAAATGAAAAAGGAAAGACTAACATTGTGGACAAAGAATAAAGCTATGGGTTTTTTTTTTAATTGTGACAAAACTACATAACATAAAAGAGGCTATGTTTTATACCTATATTTCTCTGGCCTAAGGGGAGTATAGTGGTTAGGATACATGCAGAAGTAACCTCAACTATGTCATAAGTCACCCACTTTCCTGACCTTACTGTTGGGTCTAAAAGATTTCCAGTAATTATAGCACAAAGTCAGTTCTAGAATTTTCAGGTTGGAAAGCCCTAGAAGAATGATAGATTCTCAGAGATAGAAGGGTCTTTAAAGGCCAACTTAACCTAATCCATACCTCTCTCAACTGTCTTCCAGCCTATAAACAAATGATCTTGACGGTACTGCCTAAGTCCTGTGAGAGCCCCCAGAGATCAAGTACCACCGTGTAAACTAGATTATCTAGTTCAATAACTATGTTTATTTTCCTATTGCTATCCCTAACTTTTAAGAATATTCTTATCTAAACATTCTATGAGGGAAGATGTGAGAGAAGGGAGGGTACTTGGGGGGACCTCACCTAATGTGCATGATGCAACGGTACATTTCAAAACTATTAAGAAAGGAGTATAATTGTGCCAGATATGTTACTTAGTTCAATGTAAGCATTTCACATTGTATATCAAAGCAGTACACTGAACCCCATAAATGTATCAATGTACAAAGTTATAATTTAATAAAAAATAATTTTAAAAATTTAAACATTCTATGGACAGCTCAGTTATATGGTAATATAGGAAAGTTCCTATGCCCGACTTGGGGCCAAATATAAAAGGAGAACAGTACCTTGCTGAAGCTAGTATGCTAGTAGTAGCAATAATTAGCAAGTGTCCCTCATGGGAGTTTCAAAACCTAGTTTAGACTGCATGGCATGGTCCATGTCTTATAATGCTACCTTTGCTCATTCTGGAAGGTAGTCTTTTTGTTGTTGTTGTTGTTGTTGTTGTTGAGACAGAGTCTTACTTTGTCAACCTCGGTAGAGTGCTTTAGTGCCACAGCTCACAGCAACCTTAAACTCTTGGGCTTCAGCGATTCTCTTGCCTCAGCCTCCCAAGTAGCTGGGACTACAGGCACCCGCCACAACGCCTGGCTATTTTTGGTTGCAGCCATCATTGTTGTTTGGCGGGCCCAGGCTGGATTTGAACCCACCAGCTCAGGTGTATGTGGCTGGCGCCTTAAACACTTGAGCCACAGGTGCCAAGCCTGGAAGGTAGTCTTAGTCGGCATTTCATCTGGCATTCTTCTTTCTTTTCTTTGGGATGCTCCACTGTTCCCTCACTCCTTTTCTCTCCCCTCACCACTATCTTCCCTCTCTTCCTCCTTGCTCTCTTCTTTCTCTCTCTCATCTCTTGCCACCACTATTTCCCTTCTATTTAATATAAAATAAATTTATACTTTTATATTCTAAAAAAAAATGAAAGAAATTCATCATTTCTTCCTGATGGCCCTAGGCATCTATTCAGGGGTCCTCAAACTGCAGCCCACGGGCCACATGAGGTGGTATGATTGCATTTGTTCCCGTTTTGTTTTTTTACTTCAAAATAAGATATGTGCAGTGTGCATAGGAATTTGTTCATAGTTGTTTTTTTGAACTATAGTCTGGCCCTCCAATGGTGTAAGGGACAGTGAACTGGCCCCCTGTTTAAAAAGTTTGAGGATGCCTGCATAAACAGCTGTATGTCAAAGAACTCACTCAGGCTTGGCGTCTGTGGCTCAAGGAGCTAAAGCACCAGCCACATACACCTGAGCTGGTGGGTTCAAATCCAGCCTGGGTCCGCCAAACAACAATGATGGCTGCAACCAGAAACTGGCCAGGCGTTGTGGCAGGCGCCTGTACTCCCATCTACTTGGGAGGCGGAGGCAGGAGAATTGCTTGAGCCTAGGAGTTGGAGGTTGCTGTGAACTGTAATGCCACTGCACTCTACCCAGGTGACAGCTTGAGGCTCTGTCTCAAAAAAAAAAAAAAAAGCTCACTCATTAAGAAAAGGGTAGCCTACTATCTTACTTATAGAGTAGGAGACCCAAATAAATGAAAATGCAAACTACTTTAGTTAGAGAAACTGCCATTTTAAAGTTGTCAGCCTTTTCTGTCTTAAAAATATGAAATTATCTTGGGCAGACCCTTGTTCTTGAGGACACCACTTTAACCACAAAATATGAAGCAAATGGGCACATACTGCCCTTGGGGATGTGGATACAACAGGATCTTTTATGACTTGGTAAAGACTATTTTCAATATCCCTCAGTATGCAATGCTGGGGAGAACGAATACAAATGTGATAGGGTTCAAAACTTTCCTAGGAAGACACTGAAACTTTGACCTCTCCCTTTACTTTGAAGTTCAATGCTATTAGAATTGCTCCAACAAAGTGAGATACTAAGTGAATTTAAAGGTAGGAAGAAGGGACACCAAAAGCCAACAGTAAAAGTTCATGCTGAGGTAAGAGAAAGTCTGACTGGATTTTCCAAGCTCAACATTGTAGCCAAAGTGACCATGGGAGAGGTCTGGTTCTGGAACAAGAATGTGTTAAAAGCTAGAAATACTTCTAGACCTAGCCAACTGGAGATTATGGGGATTCCTGCTTCTAATGGATGAGTGTAACACACACAAACTTGAGCATTCACCCTGAGAGCTCGAGCACAGTGAATCTAACCAAGTCTGACAGTGACGTTCTCTCATTCTTGCTCAAAGGACCACTATGACTTATGCAGAACCAGGCTCTCGTGGCTATAGTAAATAAGGAAACCACATACTATGAGAGACCCATCTTTAAAAGCCATACCGTGTAGCACCAACAGAGCTAAAAAAAAAATCGGGCCAATACTCTCATTCTGTGTTTATAATTAAGCCTGAACTCTTTGGACAGGATAAGGCCTTAAGAGTTCTCAAATAGGCCAGGCACAGTGGCTCACACGTGTAATCCCAGTACTCTGGGAGGCCGAGGCACGTGGATTGCCTGAGCTCACAAATTAGAGAACAGCCTGAGCAAGAGCAAGTCTCCACCTCTAAAAAAAACAAGCCTGGTGTTGTTGCAGGCACCTATAGTCAGAGAATCGTTTGAGCCCAAGAGTCTGAGGTTGCTGTGACCTATACACCACGCACTCTACCAGGGTGACAAAAAAAAAAAAGTTCTCAAATACTTTAGAAAGAGAAAGAGGGAGGAAGAAAGGCCCCAAGGGAGACATATTAAATTTCTAGATAATTTCATACTCATTCAAGAGATTAATTTTAATATTGAAAAAAGATCTGACCTTATTTATACTCTAAGCTGATGAGGTATGTCATAGTCATTGTACTTTTTCCAAAATACACTACAGTGTCCTACCCATCAGGTTCTAATCATGCCTTCTGAAGCCACAAAGAAAAACAAGTTGGTTTTCTCTTCTAAAGAGCAGCCAGGGGTGTTTACAACTATTTGATCACAACCAGTTACAGATTCCTTTGCTCCTTTTCCACTCCCACCATTGCTTCACTTGCCTAGCTGTGAAAAACAAAAAAAAGAGCAGCCTCTCAAGAATATGAAGGCAATGATCATATTTTCTCTTCAGGGTATCCAAACCTGGCTCTTCAACCCCTCTCAAAGGATTAAATTTAAAGGTCGCTCTCCATCTTGGTTGTCTCCTTTACATATTCTCTGGTCTGTCCAAGTTGCTCCTATACTACAAAGTCCAGAACTGGCTGCAGCTACTACTGAGATCACTCTCAGAACATAAGAGACTATCATAGTCTCATCTATATTTCTTATTTTCATGGTTTTTTTCTTTTTTCCTTTTTTTTTTTTTTTCTTATAAGCCATTACCTGAGCTAGAATGTAGTAGTACCATCCATAGCTCACTGCAACCTAAACCTCTTTGGTTCAAGCAGTACTCCCACTTTAGCTTCCTGAGTAGCTGGGACTACAGACAAGCACCACCATTCATTCTCTATATTTCTGTATCTCAGTTATGCGAACCTAGGAGCCAATACCTTTTTTCAGTTACTACAGAATACTGCTAATCCTGTTATGAGGCTCCCTGGTTTGCCCTGTTCTTTGCAGGCCTAGAAAGGCGAAGACTAGGCAAAAGGCAAGTAGTTCTGCCTGCTTTTGAACCAGGAATTATAGGGATACTGAGATATCTATCTCTCAGCCAGTCCTTCCTTAAGACTCTCCTTTAGTGCTTAGATTTTAAGCCTCTGTCATCTTCGTCCCTAATGTACTTATCTACCAGGGCAGCACAGATGATGGCTTGATCATAAATGAAGACATAAAAAGTAGCATAGCACAGCACATAAGAATATTGGAGTCATACAATCTGGGTTCAAATCCTGGATCTATCACCTACTAGCCATGGAACCATGGAGAATTCACTTAACTTCTCTGTACCTGAGTCTTCCCATTTGTAGAATGAGGATAATAACAGTACCTATGACAAAAATGTTCTATATCTTGCCAGGCACAGTAGCAGTTTGGGAGGCCACAGCAGGTGGGTTGCTTAAGCTCAGGAGGTCAAGACCAACCTGAGCAAGAACATGACCCTGTCTCTATTAAAAATAGAAAAAACTAGCTGGGCATTGTGGTGAGCATCTGTAATCCTAGCTACTCAGGAGGCTGAGGTAAGGAGGATCACTTGAGCACAAGAATTTAAGGTTGCTAAGAGCTATGATGAGGCGATGGCACTCAACCTAGGATGACAGAATGAGACCCTGTCACAAAAAAAAAAAAAAAAATGTAGGAGTACATGGAACACCTCCTGAGGGCATGACACAACTAAAAATTTAAAAATTAATAAAAAATTTAAAAGTCCACATCTTGATGTAGGGGAGAGGTTACACAGATGTGTTCATTTGTCATAACTCAAAACTGAGCACTTAAAATGAATGTATTTTATTATATGTAAATTTTAATCTCAATAAAGTTTATTTGGAAAGTTAAAAATATATATAGGGAGCAGGACAGGGTGAGGAAAAAAATCATAGCAACTACTCATGGAGGAGTGTGAAGATTAAAAGAATTATAAAATACCTAAAATAATTCCAGAAAACATAGTAAGCACTCAACAAATGTTACTTACCCGTAATGGAGTTTTCAATGCTACATGCTATCTCTGTGTCCTTTGATTACTGCTAGACAATAAAGGGAGGGTCTAAAAACCAAAAGGCATCCCCAGCTAGCCCAGGTGTGATATTTTCCCAGAAGCTTAATTACAGACCTATCTTTCACCAGATGTAACACCAATGTTACAATCCATACTACTTCCATGCTCCAACCAAGGTTGAATTTAACACTGGGAAAGCCAAACTACAGAAATCATCATAAAAACACCTGATGTTGGGCGGCACCTGTGGCTCAATGGGTAGGGCACTGGCCCCATTATACTGAGGGTGGCACGTTCGAACCCGGCCTCAGCCAACCTACAACAAAAAACAGCCGGGCATTGTGGTGGGTGCCTATAGTCCCAGCTACTCGGGAGGCTGAGGCAAGAGAATCGCCTAAGCCCAGGAGTTGGAGGTTGCTGTGAGCTGTAACACCTTGGCACTCTACTAAGGGCAATAAAGTGAGACTCTGTCTCTTTTTTAAAAAAAAACAACAACAAAAAGATGTCCAATGAAACTGGGAGGAATCTGCTTTCTGTAATCTTCTTCTGGCTTAGATTGTGAGGTCTTCCTGGGCCAACTTTATTTTTCTTTCAGCTCTTCACTAAGAGTTCCTGGAATGTCTCCTAAAGCCAGATGTACAGGAACTAGAGGGTGACAGAGGAAAAGATAACAGGTTTCCCTGTTATTTCACCCTTACCAACTTCATAATCTATAGCAGTGGTTCTCAACCTTCCTAATGTCATGACCCTTTAATACAGTTCCTCATGTTGTGTTGACCCCCAACCATAAAATTATTTTCGTTGCTACTTCATAACTGTAATTTTGCTACTGTTATGAATTGTAATGTAAATATCTGATATGCAGGATGTTATTTAGGCAACCCCTGTGAAAGGGCACAGGTTGAGAACTGCTGATCTATAAGAATTACAAACAGAAAACAGAAGCTGATATCAGAGATAGCAAGGTATAGTGAAGAAAGCACCATGAAGGGAGCTGGAAGACTAGCCAACACTAGTCACATGAACTCAAGTTAGTATCTTACCCACCGTGGACCTCAGTTTCCCTATGTATAAAATGAAGGAATAAGGACAATCTGACAGTCTGTGCCTGACAACAGTAGAAAAATACTGTCAGATGAATTGTTTCAGACTCAGACCTAAGAGAAATCTCAGGACAAGTGAGCCTCTTTTTTTAAATTTTTTTTTTTTTTTTTTTGAGGCTAAGTTCACTCTGTTGCCCTGAATAGAATGTCATAGCGTCATCATAGCTCACAATGACTTCAAACTCTTGGACTTAAGCAATCCTCTTACCTCAGCCTCCTGAGTAGCTGGGACTACAGGTGCCCACCACAACATCCGGCTAGTTTTTTATATTTTTAGTAGAGACAGGGTCTTGCTCTTGCTCAGGCTGGTCTTGAACTCTTGAGCTCAAGCAACCCACCTGCCTTGGCCTCCCAGAGCACTAAGATTACAGGGGTGAGCCATTGCACCCAGCCCCAAGTGAGCCAATTTAAAAGAAGAATTTGTTCTGTCTTAGATCCAGGATGCATAGGGCATGTGGGTGTGCCTCACTGCTGCACCTGCAACATGATGGCAGTAATAATCTGGAGGAGATCCCTTTCAGCTGCTGTTACAGGGAACAGCTTCATTTACATTTTCTCACTTTGCACTGCCCCACAGGGCCAAACCTGCAAACCAAGGAGTAACAGATGCCAAGAGTGACTTATTTCTGGTATTTCCTCCCTAGTCATTCCCTGGGTCAGGCCCAGGGGCTTAGAAGAGCACTGTGAAGTAAAGGACAAGGTAAGGCAAAGTAGGCAAGATAACATCTGTGTTCTGATCTCTCAGGAAGGCAGCTACTGCAAAATGTTTGAAGAGCTATGGGGACTGGGAGACATAAGATACAGTGAATTACAGAAGAGAATACTTTTTAATTTATAGAGGTACACAAGATAGTTGTGCACAACCTTCTACTTCTGGTTTGAGCATCAATACACTGATATACTGATAAACTATGATGAATTGGTCAATTCAACAATTACTGAGACTATGGTTTTCCTCAGATCCTATGCTTGCTTGAGAAAGATAAAACTAACTCAGCCTCTTGCTTTAAATTTGTTATTTTATTATATTTTTTTCTTAGAGACAGAGTCTCACTCTGTCACCCAGACTAGAGTGCAATGATGTGATCATAGCTCACTTTAACCTTGAATTCTGGATTCAAGGGACCCTCTCATCTTAGCCCCCCTAGTAGCTGGGACTACAGGCACACATACCACCACATCTGGCTAATTTTTTAAATTTTTTGTGAAGACAGGGTCTTGCTATGTTGTCCAGGCTGGTCTCAAACTCTTGGCCTCAAGTGATCCTCCTGCCTCAGCCTCCCAAAGTGCTGGGATTACAGGCATGAGTCACTGTGCTCAGCCAGCCTCTTGCTCTTAAGAGGTTTAAGATGTGGAGAGTGAAGCAGACAGCTAAATGAATAATCACAGTATACAAAGGTCTATTTAAAATGTTATGAAGGCACACAAAGTGGGTATAATAACCTCCACAGAGAAGAACTCAAAGGCAGTGTAAAAGGTGGCATGCAAACTCGGTCTTAAAGGATGAGTAGGTGTACATGGGATAGAGAAGACAGGATGGATATTCCTGACAGAGGGAAGAGAATGTACAAAGACTTGAGATATGAAAAAGCCTGCCATGCTCCAGAAACAGCAAGCAGTTTGGCAGAGTAGGAACACAGGATGGGCCAGTGTAGCAGCCTTATTTAGGACCTTACTTCTCAAACAAGACTGCAAAGTCTCCAGAAGAAAGGAAGACAAAAAAAAAAAAGTCAGGTGGCACCTGTGGCTCAAAGGAGTAGGGCACCAGCACCATACGCAGGAGGTGGCGGGTTCAAACCCGGCCCTGGCCAAAAAAAGAAAAAGTGCTGAAATGTAGATGAAGGCACAAATACACATTCTACCCCCCTCCTACCTTTCCCTGAACTCTGCCTTATCCTTGTCCCACCTGTACACACACACACCCTGGACAACTCTGGGAAGGAAAAAACCCTTTCCATTCTAAGGTCAGTAGCTCGAGAATCTCCAGTTAAAGAGGTAGGTCCTCTACTGAAACAAAGAAATACCTTGGGTCTCTAGAAAAGAGATATTAAGTACCAGTTTACAAAGATCCAACCAACCCTAGCAGCCATGCAATTTAGAAAGGCTGAGGGAATCTCTCCCTACCACCCAAGTGCACCCTCCATGCCTTTTTCACTCGAACTCATTTCTAGTGACCCATTCCCCATTTCCAACCTCCTGAGAATGCTGCCGGAGCTGGCATAAGAAAGGCAGCCCAACAAATCCAGAGCTAACTTAACACTTTTAAAATGACTCTAGTTACAGTGATGCTGTTGCCTCATACTAAACACAAAAATAAATTGAATTTTTATTTTATTTTATTTTATCTTTTTAAGAGACAGAGTCTCACTTTATCGCCCTTGGTAGAGTGCTGTAGCGTCACAGCTCACAGCAACCTCTAGCACTTGGGCTTAGGTGATTCTCTTGCCTCAGCCTCCCAAGTAGCTGGGACCACAGGCGCCTGCCACAACGCCTGGCTACTTTTTGTTGCAGTTTGGCCACAGCCAGGTATGAACTCACCACCCTTGGTAAATGGGGCTGACACCCTACTCACTGAGCCACAGGTGCTGTCCTTTATTTTTTATTTCTTTTTATTGTTTGGGGATTCATTGAGGGTACAAAGATCCTGGCTATACTAATTGCATTTGTTAAGCAAAGTCCCTGTTATAAATGTGTTCCTCCCCCAAGAGGTGTGCCAAACATCCTGCCCCACCCCACTCCCTTCCCTCCTTTCCTCTCTCTGATACACCATGCCCCCACCCCCCACCATGGATCAGGTCATCAGTTGTCCTCATATCAAAATTGAGTACATTGGATTCTGGCTTGTCCATTCTTGTGATGCTTTACTAAGAAGAATGTGTTCCACCTCTATCCATGTTAGTACAAAAGATGTAAAGTCTCCATCTTTTCCATCCCTGGGTTGGTGGACACTTAGGCTGTTTCCACATTTTGGCGATTGTAAAGTGACCTACAATAAACACTCTAGTGCAAGTGTCCTTATGGTAAAAGGATTTTTTTTTCTTCTGGGTAGATGCCCAGTAATGGGATTGCAGGATGAAATGAGAGGTCTAATTTGAATTCTTGGAACAAAAATAAATTTTAGATGAAAGAAAAAGATTCTAGATTATCTCCCAAGCAGGACACATTCCTGAGTGTTAACCATGCTGAGAATCCTTAGGTTACTGACAGTGAGGCCAGGTGCATAAGTCAAGGGAGTCAAAGCAAAAAAAGTCATGGAAACAAGATGGCATGTAGTGTGTGACTACACTGGAAAACAGGTGGGAGTGGGAGAAAAACGCAGACTTTTAGAGTTAGACCTGCACACTAACCCCAAGCCACTACTTATTAGCTTATTTAGTTCGCTGAACTTCAGTCTCCTCATCTATAAATGAGAATAATAATAGTATTAAGCATTAGTAGGAGAATTAAATGAAGTAAAGAATACAAATCACCTAGCATGAGGCACACAGTGTTTGAATAACTTTTACTTCCTTTCCCTTTAACCAGGGCCTCCATGTTGCACTGTTGCACAATTAGGGAAGGGTGGCCCCAATTCACAATACAGCCTATGTGGACAGCACACCCTGGACTTATGCAATTCACAGCCCAAGATAGCCAGTCACTAAGACTTCTGCAGTATCCAAATTTAGAAACACAGAGTTTTAAAGGACCAGCCAAGGTGTATTCAAGACAATAGATGGATGTGAAACCACACAGCAATCATAGTAACAAGTATGAGACACCACGGAGACAGAGCTCTGAAAACTGAGGCAACTTCATCTCAGCCAAAAACCCTCGTTTTCTTTTATTCTTTTTAAAAAAATCTTTTTTTAATTTCATATTAATATAAGGGTACACACAATTAAGTCATATTAATTGAGTTTGTTAGAAAATGTCCAAGTTGTATTTCAGTACTTCACCCAGGAGGTGTGCCATATACCCCTACATTGTGCCCGTTACATGGGAGCTTACTAAACCCCTTTCCCCCGCCTCTCTTCTTGAATTTAATTGTGTTTTTCCTCTCATGTCAATCTATAATTGTTCATCTACTAGTTTCAAATTAGTATTCACATGGGATGCTTGCTTAAAGTATGATTTATTCTGAAATAAACTGCTTTCCAGCTGTGAACATATGAAACCAAACGAGATATATGCTTCAAAATACTATAGTGAGACAGGCACAGAATATACATTTCTATTCCAAACAGAAGAAATAGGAAAGAAAAAAGGGTAACAGGTCCCAAATAAGTCCAAACTACAAGGCAATGAGGCCTTAGGCTCAAAATAATCCTCTTTGGCTCAATGCTCTATCCTTCAAGCCCACTCCCCTCAGGAAGGTCCCGCCTTCCAGATCCACTAGGGTAGTGGTCCTACCCAGCAGTTTTGCTGAACAGGGCTTGAGCCCCCATGACTCCAGCCAACCCTTACTCCAGAGCTTTGGATAATCCTGCCCCTATGGATTTAGGTGGAGTCCATGTGGCCTGTTGAAAGCTAGGTGAAGAGGAGCCAGCCCTGATGATCTCTGAATTGCCTTTAGGGTCATTCTTCCCCTGTCTTGAAGACCAGGGCCCCGCTTCTCTGGAGATGGCTGATTGGGCTGTGGTTAACACCCACAGCAATCTACTTATCAAACAGTCACTTGCTATGTCCCTAGTGTTCTCTTCCAACTGTGTTCTCATTTTTTGCAACATGGATAAGCTAAGAATTTTCCAAATCTTTAAATTCTAGTTCCTTTTTGCATAACAATTCCAGCATTAAGTCATTTCTCCCCTCCTGCCTTTTACTATAAGCAGTCAAGAGGTGCCAAACTGCATCTTCAACAATTTTGCTTAGAAACTGCTTCAGCCAAATACCACATTTAATTTCATCGCTCACAAATTCTACCTTTCACAAAACACTAAAACACAAACACATCTCAGCCAAATTCTTTGACATTTTATAATAAAGATCTCATTTCTTCTAGCCTCCATAACATGTTCCTTATTGCCATCAAAGACTTCATCAGGGGTTGTTTTTTTCTTATTGATTAGTTTGAGTTCTCTGTAGAGAGAAAGGAACACTTTTACACTGCTGGTGAGACTACAAACTAATACAGCCTTTTTGGAAAGAAGTACGAAGAATTCTCAAAAAACTAATAGTTGACCTACTGTTTGATCCTGCAATATCATTACTAGGCATCTATCCAGATGAACAAAAATCATTTTACAACAAAGACATTTGCACCATAATGTTTACTGCAGCCTAATTCACAATAGCCAAGTCGTGGAAGTAGCCTAAATGCCCATCTACCCATAAATGGATAAACAAATTGTGATATGTGTGTGTCGTGGAATACTATGCAGCCATAAAAAGAGAGATACTTTACATCTTTCATGTTTACCTGAATGGATCTGGAACATATTCTTCTTAGTAAAGTATCTCAAGAATGGGGGGGAAAAGTATCCAATATACTCAATACTATTATGAAACCAATATATAAACACTTACACATTCATACAAATGATAAAATACAAAGGCCAGAAAGAAAGAAGGGAGAGGGGAAGAGAGGGGGGAGAGCAAGTGGAGGGAGGGTATTTGGTGGGATCTAACCTGATGTACACAATGCAAGGGTACATGTCAAAACAACTAAGAGTATATTATAAATGTTGTTCCACAAAAATAAGGAAGTGAGGTGATGGTTATGTTAATTAGTTTGATTTAAGCATTCCATAATGTATATCAAATCATCACATGAATGTATATAATTATGATTTAATAAAAATTAAGTTAAAAATTAAAAAAAAAAAGACTTCATCAGGATGTTTTGGGTTTTTTGTTGTTTTGTTTGTTTCTTTGCTTTGAGTCTCAAGCTATCACCCTGGGTAGAGTGCTGTGGCATCATAGCTCACAGCAACCTCCAACTCTTGGGGTCCAGTGATCCTCCTGCCTCAGTTTTTCGATTTTTAGTAGATATGGGGGTCTCGCTTTTGCTTAGGCTGTTCTCGAACTCATGACCTCAAGCTATCCACTTGCCTCAGACCCTCAGAATGCTAGGATTACAAGCAAGAGCCACCGCACCTGGCCAGGATGCTCTTTACCATTCATATTTTTTTTTTCCTTTTGAGACACTGTCTTACGTCACCCTCAGTAGAGTGCCATGGCATCACAGCTCACAACAACCTCAAACTCCTGGGCTTAAGTGATTCTTTTGCCTCAGCCTCCCTAGAACTAGATGCCTGCACAATACCTGGTTATTTTTTTTGTTGTTGTTGTCATTGTTCTTTAGCAGGCCCAGGCCAGGTTCGAACCCACCAGCCCCAGTGCGTGCAGCCGGCGCCCTAACCGCTGAGCTACAAGCACAGAGCCACCATTCATATTTCTACCAACATTCTATTCAGGATTGCTTAGATGTTCAAGATTGAAGCTTTCTCTACAGTTCCCTTCTTCTCTTTCTGAACCCCCACCAGAGTCACTTTTAAAGTTCTGCTTATGGCAATGTAGGCTTTCTCTAGCATGCACTTCTAAACTCTTACAGGCTCTGCACATTAGCCAATTCCAAAGCTGCTTCCATATTTTTAGGTATCTATTTTGGCAGCTCCCCACCCTTCTCAGTACCAATTTTTGTCTCAATTTTGCTGGATTGCTATAACAAAAATAACACAGACTGAGTGGTTAATACAACAAATATTTATTTTTCAGAGCTCTAGAAGCTAAGAAGTCCAAGTTCAAGGTGCCAGCAGATCCAGTGTCCGGTGAGAGCATGGTTTCTGGTTCACAGCAAACTACTTTCTCACTGCACTGTGCCATATCAGAAGGGGCAAGGAAGCTCTCTGAGGTCTCTTTTGAAACCCATTCATAAGGGATCTGTCCTCATGACTTAATCACCCACCAAAGGCTCTATCTCCTAACACCATTGCATTAGGGGTTAGGATTTTGATATATTAATTTCAGGGGGACATAAACATTCAGTCTACAGCAGAGCTCTACCAATCAAGGATCTGGTGAGTGAAAAGCCAAGGATAAGCGCAAATGCTATAAATTTCCAGCTGAGATCTAAGTCCTCTCTGCTTGACAGGTGGGCCAAACACTCAAGGGCAGGCAGTTTTTCTAAAGGTGTTAAGTCCTGTCACATGGGTCCCAGGAGACTGAGCCCAAGATCTTGGGTGACCTTAGTATCTTGAATACCAAGGATTGACTTCACTACTCCTAAGTTTATCTGGGGCAGGTAGGGACCATGTCTTCTTGTTTTTTACATTTTTGAAACAAGTACACTATATGCTATAATCTACTAGCTGTGAATGGTTGCCAAATAAATGAGCCAATATGGACATGTTTTACCCCATCACTTAATCTTCAGGCCTTTGCATATACTACTCCTGATGCCTGCAATTACTTTTTTTTTTTTCTTTTCTTTTTACAGTTTTTGGCTGGGGCCAGATTTGAACCCACCACCTCCAGTATATGGGGCCAGCGTCCTATTCCTTTGAGCCACAGGCACCACCCACGCAATTACTTTTCTTAATCCCATTTACTTAGCTAATTCTTCTCAATATTCAGATCTCAAATATTACCTCTTCAGGTAAGGTCAGGTCTTTCCTAACAGCCTAAACTGTATGTACCCTCTCATCACATCCCTTATTTCCACTCTATGACATTCACTACATTTCATTATGATTATTTTGTTCATTTTTGCTTTCTCTACTACACTATAAACTCCAGAAGGGCAACAACCATATCTATTTTGCTCATAACACTGATTCCCAGGGCCTACTATACAGTACCTGGCACAGAGATAGTGCCCAATATATTGAAAGAATGACTAAACATGAATGAATGAATGACAAAGCTCCAGTCCAAAATGATTCTGAGGTAGCTGAGATTCAAATCTGTCTAAGACCTACGCTGGAAATAGTTACTTTTTGCCTAGAAGCTTGATAGAACCCACAAATACCCATGCATGGAAGATGACAATAGATTTAGTAAACAATAGAACAAAGAACAATCTGTATGATATAAAATAAAGAGCGATAAAGTAGAGTTATGAAGCAGGAACACCACTTCTGAATGCCTTTATGCCATGCTAAGAAATACGATTTATTAATCTGCAGGATACTCACTAATCTGACTTAGGTCCACTAAGATCACAAGGACATATAGTAGGGACCATCCTGCTATACCCATTCACTGAGCTCCTTCTGTTGCCCACAAACTGAAAGGCCTTATTCCCCTCCCTTCAGGTTTACCTCAGTTTTCCTGATCTATGTGGGATAATTCAATAATACAAGTATCCCCCAAGATAGCTCGTCTAAATTATCCTAGTCTAACTTTATTATAGCAAGTTGTAAACAAGGAAGCTGTCATTTAGGAAGGATGAAATCAAAAGGCCTAGATTCAAGTTTGGTTAGCTGTGTGACATTAAATTACTAAGTCAAAATGTCTGAGTCTTAGTAATCAACTCTGTAAAAAGAGAATAAATAATACCTATCTCACAAAGTTGCAGGGAAGACTGTGATAACATATACAAATTGCCTGCATACTGCATTACATATAATGAGCATCCAAAACATTTTTTTTTTATATCCCACCCAGATATAAGGGAATTATTTCCTCCTAAATGCTAAGCATTTTTGCTTGACCTGATGCAGTACAAAGACTCATTAGACCAGGGGCTACTTATATACACCTGGGCCTGCAATGCGTCCTGAAAGGGGATGGGCAGACTGCCCTGTTTTCTATTCTCTATCCAACTGTCTGAGCACTGAAGAAATTACTAGCAAGCAGACTGCTGGAAGTAGGAAGGGAAGGGAAGGATCTGAATTTCAGATCTATTAATAGCCTGGTCACCTGTTCTCTGTAAACTTGGTAACCTAAAGCCCAAAAGAAGCAATTTAAAATGAGGGTGAGTTTCAGATCAAAGATTGCAGATTAGGGTCCACACTGAATAATGAAATGTGGGAGCAAAGCAAAGTAACCAAAAGTAAGGTGGTGACTAGTTCCCAAGATGCAGAGAAGGAAACAGTAAAATAAATCCCTCATCCTCCCCAACCCTGCTAGCTTTATGTTACAGTAAGCCTCAGAGGAGGTTTAGCCTTTTCAGTTTGCCCTTAGAAATACATTCAGACACCCCTCTAACTCATGATTCATTGTTTCACCTTGGAAAGTCAGTGCTCTTTGGGCTTATTTCTACACCTGAAACTCAAGAAGGCTAGACCAGATGATCCCTACATCTTGTTGAGCTCGCTCACAGATGTTTACCTCAACGTCCTAGCCCTGATTTAGAGAAAGCCAAAATCTAAAACACTGTGTTCTAGAGACAAAGAAACAGGGATCTCAGGTATATGACTGCCCTCTGCTACCAACCTCAGCCAAAAGTAATCTAATGTCACAACAGCTAACCAAACTAGAAAGAGAGGCAAGGAACATAATGAACTGGGAACAAGCCATCCCAATCTCTCAAACTCCCAACATCTCCAGCCTCAGAATGACATCATCTCATAGCCCCCAGCAAGGGGCTCAGTAAATACAAGCAAATGACTTCATGGGATCAGAATGTGGGGTGCTAATTGCCAGTTCCCATACAGCTCCTTAAAAAGACAGATCTGAAGCAGAGGATCTACTTGCTTTAAAATAAAAAAGAAAGGAAAAAAGAAAAAAAGGGCCTGTATTTCCTGCCTATCCCAATCTTATTTAATAACACCACCATCAAAGGAAAAGCAAAGCAGAACATCTCTAAGAATCTTACCAAGAATTATAAAGCTATTAGGTAGCTGTTTTGAGATTTAAATATAGTTCTATATTTGTATGTAGGTATATGTAATTGTCTGTGGACGTATGGTCTTTTCTATACTCTTTTTTTTTTTTTTGAGGCAGAGCCTCAAGCTATTGCCCTGGGTAGAGAGCCATGGCATCACAGCTCACAGCAACCTCCAACTCCCGGGCTCAAGCAATTCTCCTGCTTCTGCCTCCTAGGACTACAGGCGCCTGCCACAACGCCCGGCTATTTTTTTTGTTTGTTTGTTTGCAGCCGTCATTGTTGTTTGGCGGGCCCAGGCTGGATTCAAAACTGCCAGCTCAGGTGTATGTGGCTGGCGCCTTAGCCTCTCGAGCCACAGGTGCAGAGTCGTTTTTTTCTATATTCTAATAAGAAGCCCCACGAGGAAGATTGAAGGAGTAATGGCTTTTAGAATGCCAAAGAAACTGTTAAGACTGCCCTGAGACACCAGGAAAGGATTCAGGTACTTGTTAGCATTTTGGAGCTCTGTGAGATGTCCCCCTACACACAAACACACACACACACACACACACCCAGAATCACATAACCCAGAACTAAACTAAAAAATTCACAAAGTGCAGATAAACCAAGTGAGTCTGAAAAAAAGAATAGTTCCCAAGCCAGTAAAATTTGACTGGTATATAGGATTACATCTGTATTAACATGTCTAAAGAAAGAAAAATGAATTTTTCATTAGGAAAGCTGTTCAGCCATGAAAGCTGAGAAAAAGCAGAGTCACAAACACATATTGGCAGTACCCATTATTCATTCATTTCAGAAAGATTTACTGACCACTTAGTAAATTCTAGGACCTGGGAAAAACAGTGATCCTAACACCTCAAGGAGAGAGAAAACCAACAAAGTTCACACATTCCACTTCTTTCCAAGAACAACACCTAAAACCAGGTAGCAGAACTAGTTTGATCAGGACACTTCTGCTTCCACTGGCAACCTCCACCATCCCTAGCCACTTTAATATCACTGCCACTGCAGCCTCAGGAACTCATTTTGCTACATGCACCACCACTACTGCACTGTACTTTTTTACATCATGAGCTATTCAGAGTTATAGTCCCTGGGGAGTGGATCAGACCTAAAGAAAAGAAAGGGCAATAAATATTCATTTCAGCCACTTTGGCATTATACCTAAAACACTGGGGCCAAGCATGGTGGCTCACACCTGCAGTCCTAGAACTCTGGGAGGCTGAGGTGGCAAGATCCCTTCAACTCAGAAGTTCAAGATCAGCTTGAGCAAGAGCAAGATCTCATCTCTATTAAAAGTAAAAAAACCAGCCAGGCATTGTGGTGGGCACCTATAGTCCCAGGTCTTGGGAGGCTAAGGCAGGAGGATCGCTTGAATACAGGAGAGTAAGGTTCCTGTGAGCGAGGCTGGCATCACAGCACTCTAGCTCTAGGCAATAGAGTAAGACTCTGTCTCAAACAAATAAACAAACAAAAAAAACCCAAAACAAATGGATTCATCTAACTAATCCTCCTAATTTAGACTCTATGTTCACCATAACATTTATGATTACGATGCTCACATTCCATGGTGCTATGCAAGGTTGAAAATGTACTGGTAATACTAATGTAGGCAGTCCAGTGTATGTGACAGTTCTACCTCTTGAAGTAAAATTTAAAAATAGGTCAGCACCTGTGGCTCAGTGAGTAGGGCACCCGCCCCATATACTGAGGGTGGCAGGTTTGAACCCAGCCCTGGCCAAAAAATAAAAATAAAAAAATAGCCAGGCGTTGTGGCGGACACCTGTAGTCCCAGCTACTCAGAAAACTGAGGCAAGAGGATCTCCTAAGCCCAAGAGCTAGAGGTTGCTGTGAGCTGTGACACCTTGGCACTCTACCAAGGGTGACAAAGTGAAGATTCTGCCTCTAAAAAAACAAACAAACAAACAAACTTAAAAATAGGTACTGTAGGCCAGGAACAGTGGCTCACACCTGCAATCTTAGAAGGTGAGATTGAGCATAGGAGTTTGATACCAGCCTAAAAGAGCAAGACCCAGTCTCGACTAAAAATAGAAAAATTTGCCAAACGTTGTGGTGGGTGCCTATAGTCTCAGCTATTCAGGAAGCTGAGGCAGGAGGATCACTTGAGACCAGGAGTCTGAGGCTTCTGGTACTAAGTTGATGCCACAGCACTCTAGCCTGGGCAACAGAGTAATACGGTGTAAAAAAAAAAAAAAAAACTGGTACTGTAGCTTACCATATCAGCCTCATGTATGAGTCTGCTCAAAGAGATAACTGTTCTCAGTGAACTGATAAAATCTAAACTGCCATAAAGTTAACTAATATGTTAATAACTAGTATGACCATTTAATATGTGCCAGATGCCAGTCTAAGCACTTAATCTGGATTAACTAATTCTTTGTAACAACTTTTTTATTTTTTATTTATTTTTATTTATTTTTTTATTATAAATCATAGCTGTGTACATTAATGTGATCATGGGGCACCATACACTTGGTTCGTAGATCATTTGACACATTTTCATCACACTGGTTAACATAGGCTTCCTGGCATTTTCCCGGTTATTTTGCTAAGACA
>CAUYPK010164731.1:0-44974 GCA_963574355.1 Loris lydekkerianus | reverse complement strand
CCATGTAAACATGAAAGAGGTAAAGTCTCCATCTTTCTTTAAGGCTGCATAATATTCCATGGTATACATGTACCACAATTTGCTAGTCCATTCGTGGGTGGATGGGAATTTGGGCTTCTTCCATGACTTATGATTATGAATTGGGCTGCAATAGACATTCTGGTACATACAGATGTCTTTGTTATATTGTGATTTTTGGTCTTCTGGGTATAAACCTAGTAAAGGAATTACAGGAAAATGGACATTGGATGGCATACAGCAAGTTGCCCTTTTTTTCTGTTCATACATTTTCTTTCCCTCTCTCTCTTTTCCACATCTCTGGGCCTCATCTCTTCCTCTCTTTCTCTGAGTTCGAGCCTCAGTTTACAGGCATGATCCTCCCAGGCCAGATGTATATCTACCACCTCCATACAATGGACACTGTTCCTACCCCATTAGGGCAACTTGGTAGAACAAGCCACTGTCATTGTGCTGCCTTGCACACATGTCTTCATTTTCATGTGGTTGCAATAGGTATACTTCCTTCCTGATTGTGATTAAAGTTGCAGCCCATTTCCTGTTGCCCATTGTGTCTGTGGTCTGTGGACACATGCCAAGGGACCCACCCCATAGCCTCCAGTAAGGTGACCAGACAGCTTCCTGAGCTGGAGCCGCCTTTGATACCAAAAGCCTGCAACATGGGTGTGCTGGAAAATGCTGGGGGTCTCCCTTTTGCTAGGGTACAGGGAGGAGAGAGAAAGAAACTGACCTTTAAGTGACAATCACATACTAAGTCTTGTGCTAATGATTCTCACAGGTGATGTCCTGTGCTTTTCTCTTCCTCCAAAACTTTGAGGTAGGCATGTACTTCTCTTAGTCTGGGCTCCCACCAAAGCAGAGCCAGACACAGAACTTGGGTACAGGTAGTTTATGTGGGCGGTGATGCCAGAAAAGACAAGTGAGGGGGTGGTGTGTTGGGGATGTCTGATAACTGGCTCTCTTTCCATCAACAACTACAACAACCCAATTGACAGCATGCAGTGATTTCCGTGGTGTAAATATGACACTATGACTAACTTTAAGCCAGCATCATGAGAAGGAAAGTGTTATCTTTGAGGACGATGATGACAATGACAATGGTAATAATTTTAGTTCATTTGTACAGACGCTTCTACTTACTCCCTAAATTTATTGTTTCTTCACAGTCAGATTAATCCGGTCTTTCAATCTTGTCTTAAATCATTGTGTTTTGCAGAAATTCTTCATGGTTTCAGGCATGTGGCAATAGACCCTTTCCTAATACAATAATGTTATAAAATTCAAAGAAATGAAGCAAAGAAGGGAGGAAAGGAAATATAGGTGGTGCATTACCAGGCTGGCCACAGCTTCACAACAAAACACACCAGGTTATTTGTTCATGTGGGACATTTGCAGAGAGGCAGTGAGGAATTCTTAGGCCTCAGAAGAATCCATCAGAGGAAAGCATATAGGGAATTTGACTGTGGGCTCACTCACTGCCATGTTGGTCAATTTTGTCCCATGGAACAATGACTCATTAAATTTCCAGGTTGTTATCTCCACCTAAGCAGCCATGGAGGAAGCATGATGCATCTCCTGGGCCTGGGTGCAGGGGGAGAAGCCAGAGCCTTGATGGCTTAGGTCAGTGCTGGGACCCAGAGCAGGCATGACAAAGGCCACGTGAAGGCTTTGCCTTTGCTCCAAGGGAGACAGAGACTGCTGTGGTGATTCAGACATGGGGACCTAGAACATGGACATCAGCTTTTCCCTGATGAAAAGGACATTTTATTTTCTCCAGGATGGCATATGCCCAAGCCACCCAAGAACCATCTATTTTTATTAGGACATGTTTTAGCTCAGATTGCCTAAAAGATGAAGCTTAGAATTGTGGAACTGACCACATATGTGGGGGACCATGAAGTGGGTCCCAGGCAATTTGAATATCGAAGGATGTTTGAGAAATGACACATGCTCATTGAACCAAGTTTTGAGGGGTGGAATCTGGGGCTCCTGTCTGTGGGGTAGACAATGTGAGCTGAGGGGGCAGAGAATTGCACAGATGATGGAGGCAGGGTTGGGGGGAGAAGAGAAAGTTGGGGGGAAGGCAGAGAGGCTTTTAGAGTTTCTAGAAGTTCAGTCCGGACTGTGCTATAAATGCCCTGTCTCATTTTCCTTGAGATCTATATTACTTCCTAGTATGTTGCAAAATTAATCCATTCAGGGCAGTGGCATCAGCCTAAGTGTTGAGTTCAGCCTCAAAGTAGGCACAGGGCAAGCTGAGGATGGCGTTGAGATGTGTGTTTCACCTGGGTTTCACCAGGTGCCAGCTTTTCTCTCAAATTGATCAAATTCTTGATTTCTTGACTCTGGCCTTCTTCAGTGGAAAAGGAATTGAGGTTGGGGCTTAAGAACTGGGTATGAACTAAGGCAGTTGCAGCAGGGCAATGAACAGGAAGACCCACAGTGAACTTCAACAGGAAGCATCTGTCTAGGAGGCCACGCTACCACCACCAGGAAGGAATTAACCCCCCTGTGGCTTTGCCTCACTCCTGCAGGTTTACAGCCCAATTAGCTCACCCAGGCAGACGTATATTTCTCCTGCTTTCAAGGGAAACCAGGGTGAGAGCCAAGGAACGGTGTTTCAAACACTACTACACCTGGGGAAGGAGGGAGTGAATTCTGCTCCTAATTCTACTTGGAGAAGCAGGAGCATAGAAGGATTTCTTCTTTTTCTATTGTCTATAAGATTTGACATGATCTGTTTTTTGAAATTATCTTCTATTTTTATTTATAAATATTAGTTGTCTATGTTTTGAGACTCTGGAAAAATAAAAAAAAAAGTATCTAGCAAAAAAAAAAAAAATTAGGAGAACATCACCATTAAAGGTGTAGCCTCGAGAAACAGACATCTTGGATATGAAGTCAAGCTCAGCCATCGGCTTGCTTGGTGTCCTTGGCTAAATCACTTAATTTCTCTGCTTTTCAGTCTCCTCGCCAATGAAATGGGGCAAAACTAATCCCTACTTTAAGGTGATTAGAGCCCTCAGAATATTGTCAGGGTCAAAAATTGTTGGTAGCTTGTATTCATTTCCCCATGGCTGCCACAACAAATTACCACAAACTGGGTGGCGTAAGACAATGGAAATTGATTCTCCCAGTGTCTGGAACCTAGAAGTTGGGAATCGAGGTGTGAGTAGGTGGACTCTGTCTAGAGCCTCTAGGAGAAACTTGTTCCTTGCCTCCTCCAGCTTCTGGCGGAGCCTGGCATTCCTCTGCTGGTGGCCACGTGATGCCCCTCTCCACCTCTGCCTTCACATTGCCTTCCCTCCTCTGTTTCTTGTAAGGAAGTTTGTCATTCCGTTTACGGCTCACCCAGATAATCCAGGATGATCTCATTTTGAGATCCCAGCTTAATCCCACCTGCCAATACCCTTTCTCCAAATAAGGTCATATTAGTAAATTTTAGGTGGATATATTTTAGGAAGCCAATACTCAAAACTCTTTTTGCTTACCCCCCAACTGAAAAAAATAGTTGAATGCCAGATTATCAAGCCAGTAGATCCCTCGTTTGTGTGGTCTGTTGGTAATCCTGTGGGAATTAGGAGTTGGGGAAGGAGTGGTTTGCACGGCTGAGTCAGGAGCATGAACCTACCTCATCAACGCACCAGAGGCCAAAGGGTATTTTTGGAACTCAAGTAAGAAAGACCCCAAAGAACCAAAGGTAGACAAATGGTAGCTTTCTCCCAAACATATGGCTTCCTGCCTTGAGCCCATACTGTCAGCTTTATAAGGAGCTGGGTAATTGAAGACTCCCCAACCTGAGCTAAGATGACTGAAGGGTTTGAGGTTGTATAATAACTTCTGAGACATCCTCAGTGGTAAAATGTCAGTCACCACAAGCCTGCTCATGCAGCAGTAAACTTTGCTGCTGTGCAAAGCCAGCCCCATGTGCTGCGAGAATATGATTCTTCTTGGAAGTACCTGGCAGAAAGGTGGAAGGCAAAGTCCAAAGGCCCAGAGTTTGTTCTGTTTGTACTCTGCCGGGCAGTGACATGAGAGAGAAATCACGAAATTTTTCAGTAAACATTCAGGGGTGATTAGGAGTAGCTGCCTTCTTTTTGTATTATCAAGACCCATGCTGCCTTTGATTCACAGACAACACTGTTCTACTACAACACCTGTAGTGGCAACCTTTGTGCTTGTGTCTTTTTCTCCTGTGTTTGTGTGTATATTTTCTTTTTTCTTTTTTTGCAGTTTTGGCTGGGGTTGTGTTTGAACGTGCCACCTCCAGTATATGGGGCTGGCGCTCTACTCCTTTGAGCCACAGACGCCGCCCTGTGTGTATATTTTCTTGGTAAGAATATCATAATATCATTTTTTATCTTCAAGAATAAAAAATCACATCTCCCACTCGGTCCACCTCCCACCCACCCCCACACCCCAGAAGCAGACTCTAAGACAAAGATTTCAGCACAAGTTGTCGACTGGGGAGGAGATTCCACTAAGAGAGTGGGAGGGAAGTGAGATGGACGAGAAGGAAGCCGGTCATGTGCGTTGCTGGCTGGGTTTTCCCTGTGGACAGCTACGTCTCGGTCTTGCTAGGGATCTTCAGAAGATGGTGTACAATGTGGCTCAGAGTGAAGCCACCCCAGGGCGAGGAAGCTGGTATTTACTCTCCCATCCTCAGTCCTCACTGTAGCTCAACGTCCTAACATGTGTGTTAGAAGAGTTAGCCTCACAGCTTCAGACTCTGTCTCAAAAAGAAAAAGAAAAGTCAGACTGCTTAGGAAAAGGACTGTGCCTTCACACCCTTGTAAATATGGAGAGCAAAAGAGAGGGGCTTGATTCGAAAGGCTTCTTAAGTAGAGCTAGCCTCAAGCATGATCCAGGCATTAATCCTAACTTAATCCCACGTCACGTAAGAATTCTGCAGAGCGTAAAGGTCTTCAGACATATTATCCTTTGAATCCCAATCTCCTTTGGGCACTGTGATGCCAGCTGTCTCAGCCCAGAGTCTCTAGAAAACATAGCCAGAGGCAAGTGATTATACACCAATGTTTTATTGGGAAGTGCAGTCCCAAGGCCGCTGAAGTGTGGGGAAAATGGGATTGTGATCAGGAATGAATGACAGCAGATATGAGACGTACATGCTGAGTTGGCAAGAAGAGCAACCAACTGCACCACCTGTTTACTGTCCTCCGACAGGCTGCACAATGGTCTCCGGACTGCATGCTCATCAGGACAAGAGAGGAATTCATCCTTCCAAATAAATTTTCCACTTTCATCCTTGTTTCCCAGAGTGCAGTCCTCAACATCGGCCCAAATATACTCTCTGTTTTAATTTTGCTAACAGGGTTGGGCCTAATCTTTCTCCCCTACTGCAAAATTCCATTGTAATAGTCCCCTGAGTCAAGTGAGCCTCACATGAGTGTCAGAAAAATTTTTCTTTGACAGTGATCAGACCACACAGAAGCATTGGCCCCAGGGAGTTCAACCTGCATGAGAAATCTTGATACACTAACTTGAACCCATTTCTGTACTCTGAGTCATAATTAAAGGCTAACTTTTTTTTTTTTTTTAAGAGTCTCACTATGTCACCCTCAGTAAAGTGTTGTGGCGTCACATCTCACAGCAACCTCAAACTCTTGGGCTTAAGCAATTCTCTTGTCTCAGCCTTCAAAGTAGCTGGGACTACAGGTGCCTGCCATAACACCTGGCTATTTTACAGACAGGGTCTCTCTCTGGCTCAGGCAATCCACCCACCTTGGCCTCCCAGAGTGCTGGGATTACAGGTGTGAACCACCTCACCCAGCCAATTTTGGTCACGTTTACCTCCCCCAAATGTGTAGTACACCCATATACAAAGTGCAGGAGGGATTAGTAACAGTGTGTGCAGCAACCCTATATCCTTCCTGTGAAATCCAAATTTAGTGAGCTAGGATGCCCCAGGGACCTAAGAGAGATGTTTGCATAATTGCTGATCATTCACCCGAATAAAATAAACCTTTGCAGGAGACTTCATCCTTATAGTAGATTATTATAATGCTTAAGCGAAATCTCTGGTTTTAAAAATGTCTTATAAATTTGGTTTGAACACTGCCATTAGGTTTAATATCATCTTATTTTTCTGTTTTATGAATCATGTCAGTTTTTCTCTGGAGCTTGAAAGAAACTGCTATCCATTAACAGAAGAAAAAGTCATTAAGCAGGTTGCCCTGTAGAATGGCAGGGAGAGGCTTCCCTCTGGTTTGGAGTTTGTTTTACGTGCTCATCTGGGCGTGGTACATGGAGGTACTAATCCCACAGCTGACCCCCAGCCCTGCCCCCTCTTGAAACCCTCCTGCTGCTATTTCCAGAATGTTCCTTATCAGAATACACATCATTCTCCTCTGTTTGTGGTCGCTGATTTCTGCACAGCCACACATCAATAGTTCATTGATTGACTCGGTAGAAAAAGGAAAGGTTCTACAAGACTAAATTGTTTGGCTAAATGGAGCTTATCCTTGCAAGCAACACATTTAAAATTTTTAATCATATTTGAAAGAAATGTTTCCTGGAGGTATGTGCCCTAGTCAGAAATAATTTGGCTGTGGGTGACAAAAAGCTACTCAGACTAGCTTAAGGAAAATGGAGGATTTATGGAGCAGATACAGGGGTGTCTCGTGGGATCCAAGGACAAAAAAAGTTTCCTAAGGAGCAGGTGAATAGGAATAAGATAGTCATTGGTCGAACTCATATTGTTGGGGAATATGCAGATGCTGATCTCTGATTCCTCATTAGCAAATTTAAGGGGTTCCAAGAGACACCCCTAAAGTCAGCAGACATAGGGGAAATGGGAAACTATAGCTAAATGTACCTTTATTTCCAAAATATTCATTACAGAATATTTACAAACTATTCTCTGTGTGTTGGCCAACTCCTTGTAAAATTTGTAATGAATATTTTATAAGTAAAGGTATATTTAGCTACAGTTTCTCAGTTCCCTATGTATGGTGACTTTAGGGGCAATTTTTGGAACACCTTATATAACAGACATAACTTAGGAGCCATGCTTGAGCATGCTTGGGCGCCAGCTCTGGCTTTAACAAATACTGTACAATTCAGCATTTGTTAGTGGTTCTCAGGCAAAGAGGGGTGAAGCTCCCCTATACACCAAGTGAAAATTAGGTAATAGGTTAGGGGCCAGGCTCATGACTGCAATCCTAGCACTCCGGGAGGCCAAGGTGGGTAGATCATCTGAGTTCAGGAGTTTGAGACCAGCCTGAGCAAGAGCGAGACCCTGTCCCTACTAAAAATAGAAAAATTGCCTATAATCCCAGCTTCCTGGGAGGCTGAGGCAAGAACATTGCCTAAGCCCAAGAGTTTGAGGTTGCAGTGAGCTATGATGCCAAAGCATTCTAGCCTGGGGAAAGAGAGTGAGAGTGTCTTAAAAAAAAAAAAAAAAAAAAAAAAGGAAATAGAGTAGGGCATTATTAATTATCACAGAGACACAGAGACTCCTACACATTTAGTGAGTAGGAGTCATGAATGCTTAATGTCCTCCACTGTATACAACAGTCCCACAAAGACTTGTTCTTACTTCATATTCTTCCCTCCTTCAACCCCTAAATGCCAGTGGTATCTGTACTCAGAAACAGAGTCCCCAGGGATCTGCATTTCCCTTTCTCGGAGGAGTGCCTTAGCTCTTGGGACCATCCATTTTTAAACTCTGTAGCCTACCCAAGACTGGGTGATGTCTTAGTACTAAGAAGCCCTTGGGTAGTGGTGTGTGCTGCTCGAGAAACATTCTGATCATCCTCCAGTCTGGGCGACAAAAGGATGTGAGCAGCACTGGCCAATGAGCTGTGAGCCAGATCCCTTCTGGGATGAAGGATCAGTTGCCCATGAACGATCCACAGAGGCGCTCTTTTTTTCTTGCCACAGCATGTAACCCAGGTCCTCGAGGGAAGATGGTGACAGGCAAGTAGAACCTCTGCCTGTCAATGACGACGTGAGTATGAGTGAAAAATCAACCTTCATTATGTTTGGTCACTGAGATGGGGGACTGCATGTTATTGCAGCAACCCCTCCCCCCAAACACACACACACCGGATCTGCCAGATATAGACTCTCAGAATTGCTGTGTGGCGTGAACCCTGTTTAAGTACTTAACAGTATTAACTCATTTAATTCTCATAACGACCTCATGAAGTAGGTGCTACGATTGTGCTCCTATTGTAGATGAGAAAACTGAGCAACGGAGAGGTCAAGTCACTCATTCAAGCAACAGTGAGTGATGGAGCTGAGATTCAGTTCCAGGCAGTCAGCCTACAGAAGCTGCCTCTTAACCACAATGCTATCCTGCCTCTCGTACTGCAGGCAGCAAGCAGCTGCCCCACACTAATTGACTTAAAAAAAAAATTTTTTTTTTATTGTTAAATACTAGCTGTGTACATTAGTGCAATCAAGACACACTAAATGACTTCAAACTACTACACTTCAGTTACATCTAATTTCCGCTTCCTTTGTTTTTAAAACTTTGAATCTTTATTCCTGTTGGTTGTCTGTTTTCACCATTCTCATCACACCATTCACATCACTACTAGCAATAACCCCTCCTCTCTTCCCTTCTAGTACGCTGTTTCTAATCCATTATGGACTAGGAAACCAGATAATTAAGCTTGCTACACATGTTATAATTGTGACTAATTGAGCCTGGCCACCTTGATAGTCAACACCGCTCTTTTCTACCTCCACCCGCCTTGCTCATGGTCTTGTAGTTGTGTGATTGGTGGCTGCTGTGTCTCCCCCTTTAGACAGTGTACTCTTTTGAGGGAAGATAATGAGCTTAATTCACCTCCACATCTCTCTGCCCCTTCTTCCAGCACCTACCACAAAGCTTTGCATATGTTAGGTGACTAATAAATATCTTCTAAGACTCTTAAGTAATTAGGTTCTGAATAATGGCCCAGAGCTTGCCTATAAGTTAATTAGATGGGCTTTGCTACCAGCCTTTGGGACATCTGTTTTAGCTGTCTTATGGCCTCTGGGATTTTCTCAGTTGTATCTTGGATACTTAAGGTGATGGGGCAAAGAGATCAATGAATTCCTTCATTCAGTTTCTTGGTTAGATGTTTATTAAGTTTTCAACATAATATTAAAAATACTAGTAGTTTATACTTCCTCAATATTTACCATATGCAAGGTAATATTTGAAGCCCTTCATAAATATTAATTTATTCTAGATTCACAAAAATCCAATCAGGTAGGAACTGTTGTGATCATCCCATTTGATAAGGAAACTGAGGCACAGACAGCAACTTTCCCAAGGCCTCATAGCTACCAGGAAGTGGAGTTAGACTAGCTTGGTGGACAAGTCAGAGAAAGCATCTACCTTCAGGAGGTCAACATTCTAGTGGGAAAGCCTGATAGGAAATAAACAAGCATATAAATCTACAAAATGAGTGTAGGTTATGACAAGGGTTCTGAAAAGACTAAACAGAATGCTGTAATAAACAGAATGTTGTAACAAATAAAGCAAAATAATAGAAAGTAGTGCAGGAGACATGGGAGTGTGGTCCCAGAGGGCATCTGGGAGTAGATGCATTATTAGTTTACTTATTACTGCTCTACAAACTACTCCAAAATTTAGTGCTTAAAATAACAAACATTTATTAGGCAGCACCTGTAGCTCAGTTGGCAGGACGCTGACCACATACACTGAGGCTGGCAGGTTCGAACCCAGCCCGGGTCAGCTAAAACGACAATGACAACTGCAACAAAAAAAATAGCCGAGTGTTGTGGCTGGTGCCTGTAGTCTCAGCTACTTGGGAGGCTGAGGCAAAAGAATCACTTTAGCCTAAGAGTTTGGGTTGCTGTGAGCTGTGACACCACAGTACTCCACTGAGGATGACATAGTGAGACTCTGTCCCCCCAAAATACTTAAATAATAATAATACACATTTACTATCCCATAGTTTCTGTGGATTAGGAATTTCAGTCCTGGCTTGGAGTTTCTCATCAGATTTTAGTCAAGATACTACCTGAGGCTGCAATCATCTGAAGGTTTGACTGAGGTTGATGGATCTGTTTCCAATGTGGTTCATTATATCACACAGGGTTCCACCAGACAAGCAGAAGCAGTAACAGAGATATAGATGAGGGATTTGGAGGACACATCTGATGCTGGACTTTGCAATCCACAGAGCAGGCATTCAGGAAGGAACGACTACAAGTAGGTGGAAAACCCACCAGCACAAACCAGAATCTCACAGGACAGACTGAAACCTGAGTTCATCCTTGTTGATAAGGGCGTCCTACAGAAGCCAGGCCCATTGTTACAAACATAAACATCCATATGCCTGGCCTGATTTCTGCCTCAGGCCAATGAGGTAAACCAGCAGGTGGACAGCAAAGTGTTTGTTATACAAAATATCTGCTGTCCCTCTTCTTCCTCCATGTCACTGAGCATTTCCCTTGTGGTGCACCCTAACTGGAAACCTACAAAAAAAGGGACTCTGTAGTTCAGCCTCGACAAGCTGACACATTACAAAACCATCATCACATCGTGACACTCACTCCTGACACTCAGTTCCTTACCACATGGGCCTCTCATTAGGGCTGCTTGAGTGTCCCCATGACATGGCAGCTGGCTGCCCCCAGAGTAGGTGATGCAGAGAGACAGAATGAAGACAGGCAGCAATGCCTCTGACAGCCTCATCTTGGAAGTCGCCGACTTTTCCTTCTGCCATTTTTTTTTTTTTTTTTTTTTTTTTTGAGACAGAACCTCAAGCTGCGTAGAGTGCCGTGGCATCACGGCTCACAGCAACCTCCAACTCCTGGTCTCAAGCAATTCTCCTGCCTCCGCCTCCCAAGTAGCTGGGATTACAACGCCCAGGGAATTTTTTTGGCTGCAGCCGTCATTGCTGTTCAGCAGGCCCCAGGCTGGATTTGAAACCCACCAGCTCAGGTGTATGTGGCTGGCACCTTAGCCGCTTAAGCCACAGGCACTGAGCCCACAGAGACACTTCTTAATGTGCAAAACACTCTGCATGGGTGTTCAGGATATTTTACTTAACCTGCTCTGTGTTAACACCACCTCTAGATTTAGGTCTTTTAACTCCAAAAGAACATAGTGGTCAGAGAAGCCCATTCTGGCTCTAATATATCTATTGGTACAATAGCTACTCAACACTTCAATAGGATTGATACCCACCAAAGTCATTTAAATGGCCAAGAACCATCACACCATTGGATGGCATGCCACGAGATCACTGTGACATCCCTACAACCATAAGTGATGATTTATACTACCCTGGCCATACTGCCCTGTCTGGCTTAGGTCAGTGCCCTGGAAATAGAGCCCAAGATAGAGAGTTCTGTGCATGTGATATACAGAGGGAACACCAGAAATAACCTGCGACAGAGCAAGGGAAGCAGGACCAGGTAGGAGAGCAAGAAGGCAAATGGGGTTTTAGGAGAGGATTGGCCTAAGCATGATCCCATGGCAAGCTCCAGACCATGCAGCATGGACTGTAGCATAAAAGTTGCCCTGCCCAGAGGCAAGAAAGCTTGGCAGTATATAGCACCCTCTTCCCAGCATTGGAATGATCTCTTGTTTAACAAGTCACTGCAAGAATTGGTGGCTTAAAGGTTAGGCATTGTAACTCATGCCTGTAATCTTGGCACTTTGGGAGGCTGAGGCAGGTAGATTGCTTATGCTCAGGAGTTTGAGACCAGCCTGAGCAAGAGCGAGACCCCGTCTTCTCTAAAAATGGAAAAAACTAGCCAGGTATCATGGTGGGCACCTGTAGTCCCAGCTCATAGGAAGGCTGAGGCCAGAGGATCTCTTGCGCTCAAGAATTTGAGGTTGCTGTGAGCTATGATACAATGGCACTCTACCCAGGGCAATGGAGTGATACATGGTCTCAAAAAAAGAAAAAAAAGAAAATGTAGTGACTTTAAACATCAGTCATCTATATGTACACAGATTTTCACAGCAGCATTATTCACAATAGCTGAGAGGTGGAAGCAACCCAAGTGTCCATTAGCAGGTGAAAGGAAATCCAAAGGCAGAATATATGTGCAACAGGGCATCAGTCAGCCTTAAAAAGTAAGGGAACTCTGTCTCATACTACAACATGGATGAACTTTGAAGGCATTATGCCATTCAGATAGGCTAGTCATGAGAGGACAAATGTCATGTGAGCTACTTAGGTGAGTGACCTAGAGTAGTTACATTCATAGAGATGAAAAGGAGGACAATGGCTGCCCAGCACGGCCCAGCATGGGAGTTGTTGCTTAGTAGGTACGAAGTCTTAGATTTTTGCCAGATGCAAATTCTGGAGATGGGCTATAAAACAATGTGAATGTACTTAGCACTACTGAACTGTCTAGTTAGATATGGTTAAGATGATACATTTTACATTACGTGAATCTTGCCACAATTAAGAGAAAAATAAATTTTAAAACAACAGTAATCATTTATTATTTGTCTCTGTCTCTATGGGTCACAAATTCAAGAGCAGGTCAGCTGGGCTGGGTCAGACTGTTCTCAGTCAAGGTCTCTATCTCTCTCTCTCTTTTTTTTTATTAAGACAGAGTTTCACTTTGTCACCCTTGGTAGAGTGCCGGTGGCATCTTAGCTCACAAAAACTTCAAACTCTTGGACTCAAGCGATTCTCTTGCTTCAGCCTCCCTAATAGCTGGGACTACAGGCACCTGCCACATTGCCCAGCTATTTTTTTGTTGTTCAAACCCACCAGCCCTGGAGCATGTGGCCAGTGCCCTAACCACTGAGTACAGGCACCCTCAGTCAAGGTCTCTTGAGAGGTGGCAGGCATATTGCAACTAAGGCTTGGGCCATCTCAAAAGCTTCTTCACCTGTGTGCCTGGTGCCTGGGCTGAGACTTGAATAGATGGGGCTCTTTGGGGGTCTCTATGCAATCTCTCCACACAGACTCTCACTCAGCACGGTGGCTTCACAGTCTGTACCCACTTCCTGTGCCCAACCCCTTCCCCCTCTGCCTCTCATTTGATTTTTTATTTATTTATTTTTTTAGACAGAATCATACTCTGTTGCCCATAGCATGCTATGGCATCAGGCTAGCTCCCAACAACCTCAAACTCCTGGACTTAAGAGATCCTCTTGCCTCAGCCTCCCAAGTAGCTAAAACTGCAGGTGTCCACCATAACACCCAGCTAATTTTTTCTATTTTTAGTAGAGACAGGAGTCTCACTCTTGTTGAGGCTGCTCTCAAACGCCTGAGCTCAAGGGATCCTCTTGCCTCGGCCTCCCAGAGTGCCAGGATTATAGGCGTGAGCCTGAGATGTTAAGGCCTGAAAATGAGGGGTTATCCCAAGACATGAACGAAAGGAAGTGGAGTCCAGGTTCTGTGTGGGCAACGTGGCCTTATTCACTCAGGTGCCAATGGGCTGAGTTCGAAAAAGAAGTGGATTACGGCAGAGTGGGAATATAAAAGCTGGTGGGGAGTAGGGATTGGCGCACTCATTTCTTCCTGGGGAGGACCTTCTTTCCCGACAAGATGGTTCTATTTGGGCGGGTCCCTACATTCAGCCCTATCAGAGCCACTGAGCCCAGCCTCCCTACTTGAATTTCATTGAGTTTTTCTCTCACGTGAGCATGCAGTTATTAACCTATTAGTTCTAATCTAGCACTGGACACGTGATGCCTCTTTTTTTTTAATTCTCGTGACTCTTCACTTAGGAGAATGTTCTCCAAATCCATCCAGGTTGTTAAAAAAGATACAAAAATCTCCATCTTTTTTAATGTCTGAATAGTATTCCAGGGCATACATGTACCACAGTTTATTAATGCAGTCTTGAGTTGAAGGACACCTGGGTTGTTTCCACATCTTTGCAATTGAGAATTGCATAGTCACCCCACAGCTCAGATGCTAAAGGTTTGCAGAGCAACACAGGGCGGGCTGGGGAAGGCAAAGCTGTGTACAGTCGTGTTTGGTAGATTCTTTAGTTTCCTAAACTTCCCTAACATAGTACCACAAACTGGTTGCTTCAAACACTATAGAAATGTATTAATTTCTGAGAGTTCTGGAGCCTAAAAATCTGGAATCTATTCCAGTGTTGTGTTAACCTCTGGTGTTCTTTGGTCTGTATTTATTTATTTGTTTTTTATTTTATTTTATTTATTTATTTATTTATTGAGACAAAGCCTCAAGCTTTGGGTAGAGTGCCATGGCTCACAGAAACCTCCAACTCCTGGGCTCAAGAGAGACTCCTGCCTCCACCTCCCAAGTAGCTGGGGACTATAGGCGCCTGCCACAACGCCTGGCTATTTTTTGGTTGCAGCCATCATTGTTGTTTGGCAGGCCCGGGCTGGATTCGAACCCGCCAGTTCAGGTGTATGTGGTTGGCACCTTAGCCGCTAGAGCCACAGGTGCTGAGCCCTTTGGTCTATATTTAATTTCCGCCTCCATCTTCACGTGGCATCCCTGTGCATGGATGTGTGTGTTTCTGCCTTTTTGTGTCTATATTTCCTCTTACTTCCTCTTATAAAGATACCATTATGACCTTGCTGAAACTTGATTACATTTGCAAAGACCCTATGGGGGGTGGTTAGGACTTGAACACATCTTTGTCAGGACACATTGAACTTGCAGTAACAGATGGCATGCAGCACCACTTCCACCTTATCCTACTCCTTACAATCATTAAACTATTAAGTTGGCCAGGTGAGATGGCTGATGCCTGTAATCTAGCACTCTGGGAGGCCAAGGTGGGTGAATCTTTTGAGCTCAAGAGGAGTTCGAGACCCTCCTGAGCAAGAGTGAGACACACACACACACACCCCCACCCCGCCCATCTCTACTAAAAATAGAAAAAAAAATAGCCAGGTACCTATAGTCTACCTGGAAGGCTGAGGAAAGAGGATCACTTGAGCCCTGGAGTTTGAGGTGATTGTCTCAAAAAGCAAACAAACGAAAAAAAAAAAAACAACAACAACATTAAGCTTAGCCCATCTTCAAGGAGAGAGAATCTGCCTTTCAGAAGAGAGGACTGTGAAAGAATTTGCAGGAGCATGTAACCTCTCAGGCATCTCAGGATCTGCGTCTCTTGCCAGCTGCAGCCATCCTCCACAGAGGGGTGCACGCTATTACAAGAAGCACGGCAGCAGCTGGGTGGCAGGCCACTCTGGCTGGTACAGGGACATGACAATTAGTCTTTTGCTGACCAGTGGGTCAGATCCGCCCCCCCCTTACATGACATGTTACACCAAATTCTTCTTCAGTTATAAAAACGGTGCCACTCTTTAAATGGAAAATCATTAAAAACATTTTTTAAAACAATTACATTTTCTGATACTGTTTAGACCAGGGGTCCTCAAACTGCGGCCCGCGGGCCACAGGAGGCGGTGTGATTATATTTGTTCCTATTTTGTTTTTTTACTTCAAAATAAGATATGTGCAGTGTGCACAGGAATTTATACATAGTTTGTTTTTTTTTTTTAAACTATAGTCCGGCCCTCCAACAGTCTGAGGGACAGTGAATTGGCCCCCCGTTTAAAAAGTTTGAGGACGCCTGGTTTAGACACTCAAATAACAATACTCACTCTATTAGAGTATTTACAACAGGCCAGATACTATTCCAAGTACTTTTAAAGACATTAATAGATTTAATCCTGATAACTGTGGAAGGTTAGTCCCATTACTGTCTCTGTCGTACGGACAAGAAAACTGAGGCCCAGAGAGGGTTCAACAAGTTCTCCAAGTTCACTTGCTGACAAGTAGCACAGCTGAAGTTTGAAACTCAGCATCTGGACCCAGAATCTATGCTCTTATCACACTACCATGCTGCTGTTCTGTAATAGACTTCAGTAGGGGGGAAAAAAAAGCAAACAAAAAAAAAAACTAATTACCGTATATACTCGAGTATAAGCCAAGTTTTTTTTGGCACAAAATTTGTGCCAAGTTCGGGTTTTTCGGCACAAATTTTGTGCCGGAAAAACCTCGGCTTATACTCGAGTATATACAGTAAACTTGAGCTTGCTCTTCATATCACTCAGATTTATAACTGAGTTTAAACATAGCCCCAAGAAGTTAGGGACACATCGGTGTATAACCACCTTCCTGAATAAGACTTTTTCCAGAAACAAGAACCTGAGGTAAACCAAACCCCAGGCTGCCTGGGCCAGCCAGAGTTGTCCTGGAAGAGCACATCTAAGTGGGGCTCCAGATTCTAGCATTAGCAAACCCTCCCCAAGTGTAGCTAATCTGCACCAGAGGTGCGCCGTGGGCATTCTGAGAGCAGACCCTCACTCTCACTAGTCGGATGAGGCCAATGAACTAATTTCCCCAGTGAGATGTGTTTTCTGTTGGGCTTGTGCTTTTAATTGTCCAGATGAAGAGAAGTTCCATTTGGGGGGTTCTTTTCTAAATCTGGATTTTCTTCCTCATTCTCAGCTTCTGACACTTTCTTTCTTCCTTAGTTGCTACTCAGGACCAGAGATTTAGATCATTCCGCTTAGTGGAGTGTGTGTGTGTGTGTCTAGGAGGCTGGGCAGCTGGCAGGGGTGGGATCACACTCTGAGTAGCTGTGGACCACCAGATAAAATGCCCTTGATCTGTACATTTGCTCAAACCATCAGACTGCATCACTCGACAATCCAGGAGCCTCCAGCTGATGGATTTGCAGAAGTGCTCAAGGATAATTGGCATTTTAATGGGAAAATGCCATGTTCCCAAGTGTCAGAATAGCAATAAGATACCCCAAGGGCCATTGACACAGTTCTTGGGTAATTAAAGCCGCTCACACATCAGTCTTGGTCTGAGGACCCATCCCACACTTGCAGCACAGCTTCTGGGGTAGCCCAATCCTCGAGAACCGCTAAATTGGACCTATAATGATCAAATGGCTTTTCCAATTCAAACACACACGTGCAAAGGCACTGAGGAGCACTTCTACCTCTGCCTGTCACTGCCTTCCCTCTGTCTTCTCTTCCACCGGGGCTGGGCTCACAGTGAGAACTGTGAGAACCACGGTTGATAAGAGGAATAATCCTTAACTGACTCTTCTGGTAGCAACTTACAGAGGCCACATTTCAAAAGGGTGTTTTGATCCACAGTGTCCATTTGTTGAAAGTTTACAGATGCCTGGTGCAGCATGCACGGTACCCTTTAGCTTGGTGAGTAGGGCTGGGGCTACACTTTCACCTGCCTTCATCCCCTTATCTGGTTCTTGCTAATGTTTTCTATGCCTATAAGCATTACCTCACTCCACCTTTACAACTGTTATGAACACAGTTATTTTACAGATAAGGAAGCTGAGGTGGAAAGAGAAGGTGACTTGCCTCCAAGGCCACCCAGAAATTGGGATGACGCTTTAAGTGATTGCAGACTTCAAGGTTTTAACCAATAACCTATTGTGATGGTTGATTTTGAGCGTTAACTTGACTGGATTAAGAGATACCCAGCCAGATAGCAGGTAAAGCATTGTTTATTCTCAGAGCCTCAGTAGGTACAGAGCCTGTCCTTCTGCTGAAATGGAAACTCAGGTGGTTTTGTTTTTGAATAGAATGATTGGGCTGCCCCAGGTGTGTCTGGGAGGGTGTTTCCAGAGATCAGTGTGTGAGTCAGTTGGCCAAAAGGGGATCTGCCCTCGGAGGAAGGGTATCATCCAATCAGCAGAGGATCAGGATGGAAGAAAAAGGTGGAGAAGGGACAAATTCTCACTTTCTCTCTCTCTCAAGCCTGGAAGTCCTTCTTCTGCTACCCTTGGATATGAAGACTCTTGGTTTTCTGCTCTTTGGACTCTGAGGCACATACTAGCAGCTTGGACTGAGAGTCGCACCATCAGCTCTCCTCATTCTGAGGGCTTTGGACTTCGGCTGAGCCATGTTGTCAGCTTCACAGAGTCCCCAGCTTACAGCCGGACTGTTGTGGCATTCAGCCCCCATAATTAAGTAAGCCAATTCCCCCAATAAATCTCCTTTTATGTATCTACATATCCTTTCTGTTCTGTCTTTCTGGAGGACCCTGAGCAAAACACCTGTCTTCCCCTCATTCACTTTTCAAGTTTTCAGGGTGGTTCACTTCTGTCCCTGTTGTAATGTCCTCCTAGGAGCAAATTATTAATTCACATTTTTACTGAAGGTTTCTTCCCACCGCTATTCTGGGAGCATGAAATAAGGCTCGAGTTAAAGCATGGGAGTGAGCTGAGGGGTTTTAGATGAGGCTGGTGTAGAATCATGGTCTTTCCCCTGGTAGGGACCACCTTTCATAAGAGGGACACAGTTGTGGTTCTATGAGAAACAGATGGCTCATTCAGCCGAGAAAGTTTGCAAACTACTTAATAAAAGGAACCTACAAACCTGAGGAAAAGGTTTAAGAAAACCAGGAAGGGGTAGAGGAAAATGCCAAGTCAGGCAAAAGCGTGTTGTTACCTCATATAGATACAAAGGGCAACAAGGGTAAAGGGGATGGTGGTTTCAGGTACCTGGAGAAAGTGGCTGCCTTCCAGGGGCCGTGGCTTCTGTAGAGGGACACAGCCAAGCCTTGGTGAAATAGCAAAGAGGGGGATGGGGGATAAACACCCCAACCTCATTCTCCTCTTGTCTTCTGTCCTGTCAGTGCCGAACATCAGCCCAACCCAGCCCAACCCCACTCCAAAGGGCAATGCAGCCCCATTCATAAGGACAGTGTCCCAGTCCCTCTGTCAGGACAGAGCGCAGTCTGGAATGGGAAACAGAAGGTATCTAACACAACAGAATGATGAACAGATGTGTACAACAGGATGTTATGAGGAACTCACGGGTTCTCTGAATTCTGGCTATTGGGGGAAAATACTTATTCCCCTATTCATTTTGTTTATTAGGTCAGGAGAATCTTGGCTTCCTCCTGCCCCTTCATTTACTTATTTAAAGAGGAAGAATTAACTGAATGGCAAGTTTGGGACAGATGAGGCACGGAAGCCCAGCCCTCTGCTGTCTGTCTCCCTGAGGGCCTCCCTGTCCGCGGCCAGCCGTGAGCTCCAGTCTGCTAGGACTCGTGCCACTGTAGTGAGAATTCCTGGCCCTGAGAAGAAAGGCTCGGGACTTTCCAATGTTGCTGGGGATGGGCTAGCAGGTAAACATATCACATTCCGGGACGCAGTGTTAGGGAGCCCTTTGGCTAAATCTAAATACTTTTTTTTTTTTTTTTTTTTTTGAGACAGAGTCTTTCTTGCCCCGGGTGGAGTGTCCTGGCATCATAGCTCACAACAACCTCAAACTCTTGGGCTCAAGCCATCCTCTTGCCCCTGCCTCCCACATAGCTGGAACTACAGGCACCTGCCACAACGCCATCCTATTTTTAAGAGACCAGGTCTCGCTCTTACTCAGTCTGGTCTGAAAATCCTGAGCTCAAATGACCACTCACTTCAGCTTCCAGAGTGCTGGGATTGCAGGCCTGAACCACCGAGCCTGTCTAAACACATCTTTTGATCAAGATATAACTAGTATTTTGATTTTGTGTTTTTTAGTTTATTGGGGTTTTTTTCGTTTTGAGACAGAGTCTCACTCTGTCACACTGGGTTGAGTGCCATGGCTTCATAGCTCATAACAACCTCAAATTCTTGTGCTCAAGAGATCATCTTGCCTCAGCCTCCCAAGTACCTGGGACTATGGGTGCCCGCCACAACACCATGCTATTTTTCTATTTTTAGTAGAGATGGGGGTCTTGTTCTTGCTCAGGCTGGTCTCAAACTTGTGGGCTCAAGCAATCCACTCACATCAGCCTCCCAGAGTACTAGGATTACAGGCGTGAGCCAGGGCACCTGGTCCTGATAATTGGTAATTTGATCTCCACCTGCCTGACACCTTTGTCATTGTTCAGTTTGCAACCTACAGTGGGAAATAAAAAGGTATATTTATTCTCAAGATTGGCAACTGGGATCCAAATTTGAGGACAAAGAGGTATCAGGCCCCAAACAGACACATCCTGGGAGGCTCTTAGTAAAGCATCACAAGAATGGAAAAATAAGAATCCTATGTACTCACTTTTTATATGAGGACAATTAAAGTCCTAGTACACAGTGGGGGTTGGGGAAAGCTGGGAAAGGTTAGGAGGCAGGTAGTGGGGGGGTTCACCTTTTGGGGTAGGGACACAAATATAAGAGGGACCTTATCTAACAAAGCAATCAATGTAACCTGCTTGTGAACCCTTAATGAATCCCCAACTATTAAAAAAAAGAAGTAGATGAACTGGTTTCTCACCATGCATTTTACATGGTCTCTTAATGTGGTAAAGTCTCTATGGGGTAATGTCGCTGCACCTCTGGTCCCTCCCCAGAAAGGATTGAAGGGGTGGGGCTTCATCCCTGAAGCCAAGCGAAGGGAATTCCAATAGGATCACCATGGCATCGGGCACAGGGAGAAGAATTAAAGAGATAGGAAGAGAGTGGAGGCCATAGTGTAATAGCAGTCATGTAGATACCAAGGAATGTGACTCAGTTTGGGCCATCTTGCCACCAACCCATCCAAGGGAGAGCTCTGGAACCAAGGACACAAGCTGAGGGGGTGTTCTGGTTATTTATTGCTGTGTGATTTGCCACCCCAAAGCTTAGTTGTCTCTCTGAATTCTGAGAGCTTAATACAACAGCCGTTTTATTGCCTGTCATGATTTTGTGGGTCAGGAATTCAGGCACCACCTGGTGTGGACCGAGGTCCTCTGGTGGTCCACAGCTGGTGAACAGGCTGGAAAGCTGGACTCTGCTGGGACCACTGATGTCTGTATCTGTAATCCATTTCCCAGCATGGCAATCGTTGGGGAGTTAGACTTCTTAAGTGGCTGTTTAGGGCTCCAAGGGACTGATGGCATCTGCAAGGTTTCTTCCGATCTAGCCTCAGAAGTCTGGAATGTCCCCTCTGTTGTGTTCTATCAGTTAAACAAGTCACGAAGGCCAATCCAGTCTCCATAGGAGGGAAAAGAGACTCCTCTCATTGGAAGGAGTAGCAAAGATTCTGCAGCCATCTTTCTCCCAGAGGCATTTGGCAGGTGTCTAGCCAGAATGTATGTCTCAGGCCTCTCCCAGGGCCTGTTGTCTAACTTAGTTATCTGCCCCATGAGGAAGCAGGTATTGGCTGTCAGCCCAGCAGAAGGTGTTGCCAGAGAAGCTGGGAATCTCAAAAAGAAATAATAGCACCTGTTAAGAGACACTTGCCTCTTGTTCCAAGCCTGCTTCTCAACCCCTAAAGCACTAGAAAAGGAAGAGCTGAAGAACAGAGCACATCTGCTTCCCTCTCAAGACCCCTTGGGTCAAAGCCAGGTGTACTCTGGGGGCTGGAAGATGGGTTGTAGGGGGAAATGAGATTGAATCTTTGAGTTCTAAACTACACTGGACTTTTGAAAACCTGCAAATAACTAGAAAGCTATGGGATTTACAAAACTCTCATTAAGGAGGAGTAGACATAGCACAGTTGAAGCCAATAGTTAGAGAAGATAGTTTGCATCCTTTCAGTAAACTGGTTACACTTGCATAAAAACATATGGGTCTTATACTGTTAGCAAGAGTCAGGTTTATAAGATCTGAAGATGCTCTTCTCTGAAGTACAGGATTTACACTGCTTGCAAATGATCCACTGTAGGGACCTGCCACCTGCCATCTTCACTCTGAAATGGAGTAGGGACACTTTTTTTTTTTGAGACAGAGTCTCACTCCATCACCCTTGGTCGAGTTCTATGGTGTCATAGCTCACAGCAACCTCAAACTCCTGGGCTCAAGCAATTCTCTTGCCCCAGCCTCCCAAGTGACTGGGACTACAGATCCCACATCTGGCTATTTTTAGAGATGAGGTTTTTCTCTGGCTCAGGCTGGTCTCAAACCTGTGAGCTCAGGCAATGCACCTGCCTCAGCCTCCTAGGATTACAGAAGTGAGCCACCATGCGTGGCCAGGGATACTGTTAGTGGGGAGGAAACATTTCCTCTGCCCTCCTAGGCATGATAACTGGGGATCTGTGAATCAAAATAACAAAAGACAAATTGACAGGAGAAAGAGCACAATTTTTATTTATGTGCAAAGGAGGTCACAAAAACTCAAAGAAGAGATTAGACTGGGGGGCTTATATACCCTTTTATCAAAGGAAACAGCATTTGGACTCAAGGGATGATAAATTGTGGGGAAGCCACTGGGAAACATGAGGGAACTATGAAAGACAGGATTATTCTTTTAGTAAGGACTGTTTATGCAAACTTATCGTGGGGTAGATTCCTGGTCTCTTTTCTCCCTGGTGTGTAGGTGTGTGTGCGGGCACGAGTGCGTTTGGGATCAGTCATGAAAAGGAAAGTTGCCTTTTGGCGTGGGACTTTGGTGACATGTCCTCCCCGTGTTGCAAGCATTGCTGAGGAGTTACATCTGAGCTGAAATGGGAGGAAAATATCCAGCTGCCAGTTTTCATAAGACTCAAAAGAAGCATCATTCACTTAAGGAACAGAATGAGTGGAGTGTGTATTAAAATTGCTGGTAACTGTGTCACTCAGGGTCCTGCCAGGACACAGATGGTGCTCTCCATGTGGGTAATTCAAGGAGTGTTCAGCAAAGGGACTATCTACAAAAGGGCAGGCAGAGTATTGGTATGCAGAAACCGAGTGCTGGTGACAGGGAGCTGTTTCTATCAGATGCCTCAAAGGGAAAGGAGGGGACCTGCAGGTGGCATGGCTGTCCAGGAAAAGCTGTGACCACTGAGGGATGCTGCCAGCCCAAGGTAATCTCTGAGGGACACAGAAAGATGAAGTGGTAGAACCTAAACAGAAACCAGGGGAAAGGTACCTCCTGGGACACAGACCAGGGTGGGGAATGGTGGAGAAAGGAGACCCCAGATAGCATCCAACTCAGGAACATAAAGCAGATTACTAGCAGTCACCCCCAAGCAGGGACATGCTAAGTTCTAGACTTATTCTGGGCATTTTACAGACATTCACAAATCCAACTGTACAGTTTCTATTAATATTACCCAATCACAACTTACAAAGGCAAATGGCCCCGTATCACGCAGCTGGGGAGTGGTACAAATGAACTCAAAGAAGGCATTTGGGCTCAACGCCTGAACAATACTGACTCTAGTGCACAGAATGGAGAGTCCTGGGCTTTGGGACTTAACCAAGTCCCAGCACCCTTAAAGATCTAACCACCCTTAGCTCCTACGGGGAGGAGAAATTAGGAGCAATTGTTTCTCCCACAGCTTTCAGTACATTGAAAGGAAGAGAGCAGTCAGTCGGCGAAGGGCTGGGATGAGGCAGGTGCAGGTACAAGCAGGCGGACCAAGGTAAAGGGCCATGGTTTCTAAAAGGTAAACCATGACTCCCATCAAAGGAACCCAGGTCAGAGATTTCTCACTCATTAATTAATGAAGAAAATCAGTTAGGTTTTTGTCAACCAGTTGAAAAAAAGAATGGGGGCAGAAAAGGCAGACACATACGTAGGTAGTCAGAAGTGCTGAAATGGATTTGCTAATGGATGTGAAGGAGACCAGAATATGCCACTCCAAAATATAGTGGAGTGGCAGAAGGAACACTTTGAGCTGAGGGCAATTAATTAAGAAGCGATTACAAGAAAAGCTCTCTGTCTTCCCCCTATTTGCCAGAAAGTGGAACAGATCTCCAAAGCGGACTTTCCCTCCTCCCCTCCTTAGTAGGAAGGGCAACGGTTACCCAGGGATCTGACAAACTGTTCTCCCTGGCCTTTCCCTGCCGTTTATTAGTGTCCCACAATTCCCATCCCTAGAGACTCAAAGTGCTTTTCCTTTGTCTTGTTACTCTTAAACATTTTCTGTTTTTCCTTTTTTTTTTTTTTTTTTTTTTTGAGACAGGGTCTTACTCTGTCCCAGTTGTAGAGTTCTGTGGCATCATCACAGCTCCCAACAATCTCAACCTCTTGGGCTCAAGTGATCCTCCTGCTTCAGCCTCCCAAGTAGTTGGGACTACAGGTGCTGGCCATGATGCTCAGCTAGTTTTTCTATTTTTAGTAGAGATAAGGTCTTGCTCTTGTTCAGACTGGTCTCAAACTCCTGAGCTTAGGCTATCTACCTAAGAGAGCTCCCAGAGAGCTGAGATTACAGGTGTGAACCACTGAGCCTGGCCAACACTTTCTGTTCTTTGTTAAAGATGCTACATAACCCCGGATCCAAAGCTGCCTCTTTGGAGTTTATTAATTTGTCTGGGTATCTCTAGTGTGTGCATAATGTAGAGGTATTCAGTACATTCCTGCTGTTGTCATGTTAACTTGTCTTTTGTTACAGGAATGTGTCCCAACTGAGCACTATGTGGGGTAGAAATCTTCCTTCCTTACAGATGCAGTACTGTCCTGTCCCAAGGCAGGGGTGTGTGTGTGTCAGTGCATTTCCACTGGACCAAACTTACTTGTATTATGTTTCCTACAACACAGGTTTGGAAAGGCTCATTCAAGGCAATGAAAGACACAGACCCCAATAGAACCAGATAACCTACCCAGAAGGGTATACCTAGCATTCCACTGCAGGACTGTCCTGTTTTCTCTTACAACTGCAGCCTAATATGAGTTTGTAAGCTGTTGTCCACGTGGCTGTCATACACATGGTTAGCCATGTTTGCAATGTCCTATGGTTGAAAGAAGAAGCCAGCAACAGGAAAGTCGCTCTTCACCAGTCCTTGACCCTCTCCTCAGACTTCTTCCTCTCTTCTCCTCCCTTGGTTTTAAACCCACTTTATTTTTACAGGGATATTTCCCCTCCCTCACCTCATCTTTCTTGCACTCTGAGATACTTCTCTTTTTGTTACCAAAGAGAGTGTGGTCACCTGTTACTATCCAGCTAATATGTAGAGATCCAGAGATGCTGTCTGCTTTCTTTATTAGCAGAAGGCCAGCAATTCTGCAGAACAGCAAGAACAGCCTCTCCAAGACTGTTCTGACCTTCCATTTCCAAAACTATAGTTTTATACAAAGCAAAAACTATGTTAACCTTTATCTCAAACAACACTGACCATTATCTTAATAATAATCAGCATAATCCATGACTCATAATAAACATTAATTGGCATAACCCATGACCCCAAACAAAATTTTTTTTTTTCATTTTTATTTATTTTTGATACAGAGTCTCACTGTGTTGCCCTTGGTAGAGTGCTGTTGTGTCACAACTCACAGCAACCTCTGAATCTTGGGCTTAAGCGATTCTCTTGCCTCAGCCCATAAGTAGCTGGGACTACAGGCACTCACCACAATGACTAGTTATTTTTTTTGTTGCAGTTGTCATTGTTGCTTAGCTGGCCCAGGCTGGGCTCGAACCCGCCAGCCTCAGTGCACGGGGCTGACACCGTAACCACTGTGCTACAGGCACCAAGCCATGAAAGACCTGAGACTTATAAATAAATTAGTGGGGGTGAGGAGGAATCCTTTAAGGCAGTGGTTCTTAGCCTTTCTTATGCCGCGACCCTTTAATACAGTTCCTTATGTTGTGGTGACCCCCAACCATAAAATTATTTCCGTTGCTACTTCATAACTGTAATTTTGCTACTGTTATGAATTGTAATATAAATATCTGATATGCAGGATGTATTTAGGCAACCCCTATGAAAGGGTCGTTACCCCCAAAGGGGTCAGGACATACAGGTTGAGAACCTCTGCTTTAAGGGGAGGAAAAGGAAATTAGGTATCAATGAGAAATCACATCTCCAACCACAGTCTTGGAAGTGCACATCCTTTTCGTCTGAGATCTTAGGTAGTGTTTCAGGGATGCTTATGTAGACAGGCTAACTGGTTGCAACCTGGGCCTCCCCACCTGATTCCATGGAGCTGCAACAAGGTCTTAGCAATGCAGATTCTGAAGCACAATCCTAGACCCACTTTTCCTACAACTCTGGGGGATTCATTCATCTACATATTAAATGCTGGATGTGAGGGCGATCTGGCTGCAACATCTGTCACCCCATTGATCGCCAGGGCTGATACATATTAAAGGTGAGTTGCCAAAGAGCTGGAATCTTGCCAAGTCCTATCAACCCCAACCCCTGCCATCCAGGAGCCCTCAGGCTGGTATTTCTCCTCTAGTGTCAATCTGAGTGTCCAGGACACTGGAGTTCTCACTGAAGCCTACATAATATTTAGATCCCCCATTAAGTGGCTATCATGTGTCCCAGCACAGTCAAGAGGGAGCTGTGGTACTTAAATAGATGACGAGCAGTCATGTAGGACTTGGGTCACTCCATGAGGTGCTGGGAGGTGGGGCTCAGGCTGTCCACACCTCTCCCCCATGCCTCCTGGCTGTAGCCTTGGCCAGTACTTGTGTGTGAGCACTGAGGACTTTTTCTAGAAGCCAGAACCCCTCTACTAGCCAGGTAGGCTGCAATACCCAGGAGTGAATGTCCATCATCTTCTCCCAACTCCGTCCCAACCCAGCAGCCCTCAGCCAATGACTGATGAGAGTTGGAGGGCAGGTGTGTGTCTATACCCAGTTCCCAGGATCATAGTACTGTCACCCACAGTGGACATGTACTTGACAATACTCCCTGCACTGGCATCCTTCCCTGACCCACTCCCAGGTGTTTCCTAGGTTCCCTTTGCAAATGAACTACTTGTGCTACACCCTTGTCTCAGGGTCTGCTACTAGGGGAACCTCACTTAGGACAGAGGGAGAGAGGGTGATTTTTCCTTACCTGTGGGCCATGCCAACAACTGGTAAACCAGAACACTCCCCAGGGAACGATTCAACTCCGCAAAGACTAAGGAGCTGTGCAAAGAACTAGAAAGCAGCCCGTGTGCTCGCTGAGCAGGCAGGGCTTAAAACTGCTGTTGCATTAACTCAGGGCCTCTCAACCTGGGCAATATGGTCCAGACAAGTCTTTTCTCTGGGGGTGGGCGTGGGGTGGTGCTCTGTACAGTGTAGTATGTCTACCATTAGCCCTGGCTTCTAGACGCTAGATGCAAGTGACACCCCATCCCTACCCCAGTTGGGACAACCTAATAATGTGTCTGCAGACATTGCACAAATTGCCCCTGGTAGAGAACCACTGGGTAGGCTGGACTCTTCTGAGCAAGCCTGTAAGCAACAGCCAACAACTTGCAGCCCTTTGGCTTACCTCTGCCACATCTGCCCTCTGCCCTGCCTCGCTTCAAGTCCTCATTATAAAACCCATTTGTCACCACTCCCTTTTTGAGGATGAATTTCCAGATTGTCTGCTTATGGCTAACTGGGATCATGCTTCCGGTAAAAAATAAATAAATAAATAAATAAATAAAAATACTATAAAATAGGCTCCCTCCTGGTCTCAGAATTCCAGAGTGCCCTCAAGTGGCCAGAAACCACCATCCACTTTGGCTTCCTTGCCAATTCCAAGCAGCTCTGGAAAAACTGTTGTGGGTGGAGGGGGCGAAGACCTTCCTGTTTCTTGACTTGATTCTTGTAGAAAAGCCTTTTTTCAGCAGTGTCTTCTCCAGGCTATTCCTTGGAGCTGGGTTTTTAGTGCATCTGTGTCTCCCACGGGGGTGTGGGTGTGTTTATGAGTGTGTTTATTTTCAAAGTCTGGTCAGTAATGAGTGATGCAAATGGGAATGGTGCTGACAGAAGGGGCTGTGAGCCACACCATCAGCTGGACATGCAGAAGTCAGCACTGCGTGCAGGCAGAGGCCGTCCCTGTCAGTCAGCTGTGTGGACCAGGTGGCTGCGATGAGACTGCTGGGAGAGAGACCGTCATCAGCCTGGGGTCTCAATTCAGGTGGCCTTGTAATGAGCAACCAGATCACAGGGACTCTGCGTTCTCTCTTCATCCACCAATTTAGCGTGTGGCAGCCACCAGAGACAAAACAGATGCAATTCCAAAGTTTTTCAGGCCTGCTTCAAGTTCGGGAGGGGAGCTTTAAGGGACAGGGAGTGCCTAATTGCAAAGCCCTGCAATCTAGGGAGCAGGCAAAGCGCGCACACACTGAAAACTCAAAGCTAAGGAGCTGTGCAGGCTGGAAGGAGAGGCTTTGGGTGCCAGATGGTATTTTGGCCATTGCTCACTCCCTCTGGGACTAGATGAAGACCATTCTGCTCTCTGCAACGCAGAGAAGTCCAAACAGGTTTTTCTCCATGAAGTTCCTTTAGTGCTAACTCTATGTGGGCAGTCAGTATTTCCCATTATCACACTTTCCAGCAATTACATGAGGCCAGCTTCCTGGACAGACTGGAGGCCCTGGGAGAACACAGAGGTACCTGTCTCACCCACTGCAGGCCAGGGCACAGCCCAGGGTCTGGCCTCTAGAGGTGTTCTCTCTTTGTTGAATGAATATTTAAATCAGGGATATGTTGGATTTTGAAAGACAAAAGAGAAAAGAGACTGAATTCAGGGTAAAGAGAAAACAAAGAGACAGAAAAGTCTGGGGGAAGAGAGGAAGCCCATTTAGACTAGGGAAGAGGTCTAATGGGAATAAACATTGAGGGATCATTGTGCAAAGTTGCTGAGGGTCAAGGGAGTAACTCCTCTTGATTTCCTAAGCCAAAAAATATTCTTTAGCAATTGTCCTAAAGTCCCACATTTTTCTTGGCAAATATCTTATGAAGCACTTGTTACTTGGTGAAGAGGGTCCATCTGCCTGTCACTGTCAGCCACTATTCAGAGACAGGTCCATGGAAACCTTATTTGTCAGAAGGCCAGCAATTCTGGAGAACAGTGAGAGTAGCCTCTTCAAGACTGTTATGTTTTTGTTTGTTTGTTTGTTTTTCGATTGATCAAGTTGTTCAGTTTTATTTATTTATTTTTTGAGACAGAGTCTCACTATATCACCCTCTGTAGAGTGCTGTAGCGTCAGGGCTCACAGCAACCTCAAACTGTTGGGCTTAAGCAATTCTCTTGCCTCGGTCTCCCAGGTAGCTGGGACTACAGGCACCTGCCACAACTCCGATTATTTTTGGTTGTAGTTCTCATAGTTGTTCAGCTGGCCCAGGATAGGTTCGAATTTGCCAGCCTCGGTGTATGTGCCCGGCGCCAAAACCACTGAGCTACGGTTGCTGAACCAACTGTCTATTCTTCCATTTCCAAAATCACAGTTTTATCCATAAAGGTTCAAAGCAAAAATCACATTAACTCTGAAATGTGAATATAGAATGTGAATTTTAAATAATAGATAGCACAACTCAGTGACAATCTATTACATTTCTAATTCAACAGTTAATTTCCTAAATCAATCCTCCTAAAGCAAAGACCACAATAATCCTTATTTTAAATAATAATAGAATTCAAAAGTTAATTCCTAAACTGTCCAAGATGGGTATCTTTAGGGTGGGAGCTAAATTTACAAAACAGTGAGAACAGGAGTAGGAGGGTGAAGGTCTGGCAGGACCTAAACCGACCAGACTGGCTGTGTCACATCCACCCTAACCTGACTCCATCTTATTCTCACTACATGTGAGACTACCCTGGAAAAAAATTCATTTTTTCAAAATAACCCACTGAAGGAGCGGAGGAAATTTTACTCCAAAATATGACTCCTAGGCACTGGAAAGGGCTTTCCCACAATGGACTTCCCTTCCTTTCCCTTTATCTCAACATATGGCAGGAAAGACTATCAAAAATGCAACCAGACCTGGCCCAAATTATTTTAAACATAATACCTGTCTCTCAGGTTAATTTACAAGTCAATCTGTTTCCCCCTTGCCTAATTATTCTCCCAAGTATCTATTCATCCTCTCTAGCAACCACTTGTTGCCCCTAAAGAGAATTACCTGTGCTCTTCATCTTCCCCCACAAAGACTTGTGTAAAAATATCTGGATCCTATTGGGATATTGGATAATCACGCAGCGATTCTCCCCATGCTGATCTTAAATAAATCTTTCTTTTAGTAATCTACCTTAATTGTGAGTTGATCTTTCAGTGAACATTTGGGGGTTGGGAGAAAGGGCAAGTTTTCCCTTATCCGTATGTTGCAGGAAGACAAGGCCCAACGGAGTGAAAGAGCACCCAAACACCACGTTTATAAGAGGAAGGAAGGGCTTTATTCACCAGTCGGGAGCTGACGGCACAGAAGAATTCCAAATGGTGGCACTCCCTGACTGCCTTGGTCTTTCCCTTTTTATTGACAGTCATAAAGTTCCACCCCACAGGTACTCTTCTCATTGGCCAGTTTGAATCAAGCGGAGATGCTATTCCCGCCCCTACAGAACTACAGGATTTCACAGAACTTGGAAATTTCCTAGTTTCAGGAAGTTAAGTTTGTAAATTCCCAAGAGCTGAGTCACCATGGAGAGGACCCTGTATGTGTGTCCTTGTGGCCTCCTTGAGAAGACCTGTTCTTCTAGACCTCACCTTTCTCCCGTATCCCCTCTCACCTATACCACCTAATCACATAATTAAAAAGAATAAGCGTAACGGCCCTGTTGTGGGAAAACAAGGCCCAATGGAGAGAATCAAAACCCAAATACTGTATTTAAGAGGAAGAAAGCTTTTATTCAGCCAGGAGAGCGGACAGCATAGAAGAATTCAAAATGGCCACACTCTGGTTGGCTTGGTCTTTCCCTTTTTATCTCCAGTGAAAAATTTCCAGCCCTTGGGTACCTTTCTCATTGGTCAGTTTGAATCAAGTGGGAGAAGAGGGCTCCAGCTCTTACAGAACTGCAGGCTTTTACAGAAGTGGAACCAAGAGTTAGGTCCCAGAAAATTAAGTCTACAAATTGCTAAGAGCTGAGTCACCACAGGGAGGACCTCACAGGTGTATCCTTGGGGTCTCGAGAAGACTTCGGTTCTGTTAGACCTTACTTTTTCCAGGTATCCTCCCTCAGCCTAACTCTAATATAAAGGAGAAATAAAAGAAATGCAACTTATAATATCATTTGCATAGACATGGATTCATTAGGAGATAAAATGAAGTACTCAGATTCTTAGAACTTACAGTGGAAAAATTTGAATATAAGAAATGTAATGTGGGGCAGTGCCTGTGGCTCAGTGAGTAGGGTGCCAACTCCACATAACAAGGGTGGTGAGTTCAAACCCGGCCCTGGCCAAACTGCAACAACAAAAAAAAATAGCCGGGCGCTGTGGCAGGCGCCTGTAGTCCCAGCTACTCAGCCCAGGAGCTGGAGGTTGCTGTGAGCTGTGATGCCATCGTACTCTACCGAGGGCAACAAAGTGAGACTCTGTCTCTAAAAAAAAAAAAATAATAATGTAATGTGACAGAGGCCAAAACCTAAAAAAAAAGCAATGCTGTTTTATGGGCTGTCTCTTTAACATCCTCCCAACTTTCTAGGGAATTGAAAACTGCATCAGCACCCAAGGCCAGTAATCAGAGGGATAGGGGAGTGCCCTGTGTTTCTTGTACCATAAGAGATGGCTCAACAGAATTGTGCAGCAGTCACAAGATTGTCTTTGCTTGAGGTGGTTGGAAGGGATACTAGGAAAGTGGCTTCAAGGGAGATGGGAGGGAAGCCTCACTTACAGAACCAGGAAATCTGGAGAGCCCATAAGAATGTGGGTATAGCCAGGCATAGTAGTGCCCTCCTATAGTCCCAGCTACCCCGAGGCTTAGGCAAGATGATTGTTCAAGACCAAGAGTTTGAGGTTGCCATGAGCTATGATACCAGGGCACTCTACCCAGGACCAGGGTGAGATTCTGTCTCAAAAAAAAAAAAGGGGGGTGTTGGTATAAAGCAACCTGTGGTGGTAACCAGTGGCCAGTAGAAAGAGACAATAGCCAATGACCAATAGAAAATGGCGGCCCAGAAAGGCCAGTGAAGAACTTGTAGCCCATTTCCAGTGGAGAGGGTTTTATACCCTGCATGGCCTTTAGCTCTCTGTCTCTTTCAACTTTTTTCCTCTATAAAGGGGACCCATTTCCAACTCTCTTTGGAAGTGCTCTGAATTTTCTCTTTGTTCTTTCTAAATAAAATTTCTCTCTCTTTTTTTTAAACTTAATTCACTTTATTATTCTTATATAAAAATGCTATGTTGTAGCCACTTCTGGAGCCTGGGACCTCTGTGTGGAGACTCTGGTGTGGATCTTGACAAGACGGTCAGTGAATTCCTGATAAAGAGACTTGGTGAACACTGTCTCTTTTCAGAGGTCACGAGTGAGACAGCTATAGGCCTTGGAAATGTCCTCAAAAGTGGCCGTGGCGAAGTTGCCCAGGGTGGTAGTGCAGCCCCCAGCCGGGGTGTAGCAGTCTTCGATGCCAGCCATCGATAAGTAGCAGCAGCTTCTTAGCCACAGGCACTGAGACTATGCCAGTTCCTCTAGGAGCAGCGATGAGACGTACCAGCACAGAGCACCAGCAGCCTGTCACCCGGCAAGCAGCAGTGTGGAGCTTGCTGATCTTGTTCCCTCAGTAGCCTTTAAGCACTGGGACAATAGAGGGTTTGACCAGGATGATGGCCCCTCGGATGGCAGTGGCTACTTCCTGGGAGCACTTAACACCCAGACCGACACGGCCATTGTAGTCCCCAATGGCAACAAAGGCCTTGAACCCGGTCCACTGGCTAGTGTAGGTCTTCTTTTGCACTGGCATAATCTTCAAAACTTCATCCTTGAGTGCTGCCCCCTGGAAAAAGTCAGTGATCTCAGATTCCTTGATGGGCAGGGAGAAGAGATAGATCCCATCAGGGATTTGATCTTTGTGTCCTTGATCAGGTGGCCAAGGTCGGTGACCAGCATCTACTCTGTACTGGGCCTTGGCTCTGCGAGCTCCACAGCCTTGGGCCCTGATCCAGACCACAGCTGCAACCCGGCCCCAATGCCACTGCTGAAGCCTCTACGGAAAACACCAGGGCCTCCCATTTCAGGGCCCCGGAAGCCTCCAGGCCCTTCTGCTGCGCTAGGGTCATCTGCCATTTGGTGTTTCGTCAGAGAAGCAGCAAAATTTCTCTTACACTGAAACTTGTGCAGGTTATATTTACTTTCTATCCACGCTGCCTATGCCATTCCAGTTTTCAATTTCCACTAAGTTTTACTTCCCATTACGGACATGCCTCAGTTAAACTTTCTAGCTCAGCTGAGTAATTCAACTAGGGCAACTGGATTTGAGGAAGTGAGCCCCCAAACCCCAACATTGGGGGTCTCAAGACCAACAATTGTAGTTAAATAGCCATATCCTGAAGTGGAAACCATCGCCCCTCCACTCTCCCCAAAGCCCCATATTTCTGCTTATAACTAGGACATGGTACTTTAAGATGAGTGTCTGATACCCTTTTCATTTGTCAGCAAATCTATAAACTTCTCTTTCCTTCTCCTCAGATGACTCATCTTCATTCTTTGGCTATGAGGACAAGTACCCAACTGTCAGTTATAGTAAGACAACATTTAGTTGAATATTCACACTTATGAGGAACCACCGTGTAGGCAACAGCTGGAATTGTAGATGGTGACAGGCTATCAATTTCTTTGATAATGCACATCCCTTAAGAAGCTTTGCTATTGGCAATATTATTTTGCAAGTTAAGAGCAACTTTTGGTAAAGGTTCAGACGACACTTAGGTATAAACTATCCATTGATTTAAACAGTAGCTGCATTTCTAGAATCTTCAATACGTATTAAGACCCTATGCAAAAAGTTTTTGTGCTGGTATATGGGTGGAGAATTCAGATAAGGCACAAGGGATAGATTCTCTACTTTATGAGGACTGAGGTCACAAGATCTGCTTTAAGTGGGTGCTGGCTGTTGGTAGAAGGTCTCAGTTCCTCCCTCCACAAGTCTGCTTGATGTCCTCACAATATGGCAGCTGGCTGCCTCTAGAGTGCCAACCCAAGAAATACAGAAGGCACCCAAAAAATGTGTGCATATTTTAAGAGATATGGAGAAGAGATAGATCCCTCCAGGGATGTAGCAGTCATCGATGCCAGCCAGCAGCAGCAGCTTCTTAGGCACAGGCCCTGATTGTGTGAGGAACCTGCCCAGGGCTGGTGTTAGTGGAGGGCCAAGGCTGGAGGGGACGGCTGAGTGTGAGTCATGTACAAGTATCTTAAAAGTAATTGGGGGACTAAAATTAAATTTGTAATGCTCAAGTCACGTTTGACTTCTGCAATTACAAGAGGTGCTCAATGTCACTTGTATTCATCTTCTGTTATCAGTATATTTTGCATATTGGCTGAGTACAGTGGCTCATGCCTATAATCCTAGCACTCAGGGAGGGCAAGGAGGATGGATTGCTTGAGCTCAGGAGTTCAAGATCAGCCTGAGCAAGAATGAGACTCCATCTCTGTTGAAACTAGCTGAGCGTTGTGGTGGTTGCCTGTAGTCCCAGCTACTCAAAAGGATCACTTGAACCCAGGATTTTGAGGTTACTGTGAGCTATGATGCCACATCACTCTATCCAGGGTGACAGGGTAAGACTCTATCTCAAAGAGAAAAGGAGGCTCGACGCCTGTGGCTCAAGCGGCTAAGGCGCCAGCCATATACACCTGAGCTGGTGGGTTCGAATCCAGCCCGGGCCCATCAAACAACAATGACAGCTGCAACTAAAAATTAGCTGGGCATTGTGATGGGCACCTGTAGTCCGAACTACTTGGGAGGTGGAGGCAGGAGAATCGCTTGAGCCCAGGAGTTGGAGGTTGCTATGAGCTGTGATGCTACGGCACTCTACCCAGGGTGACAGCTTGAGGCTCTATCTCAAAAAGAAAAAAAAAAAGGAAAAAGAAAAGATAGTATGTTTTGCATATCACAATTTTAATATAGTCTTTTCCTTTCTGAAAATGTACATACTTTTTTTGGCAGCCTCTGTAGAGGGCCAGAAAGATGCTGTCTTTTTTGTAACCCAGCCTCAAAAGTCACATAATCACTTCTGCCGCATTCTTTTCATTAGAAGAGAGACTGGTCCACGTTCAAGGAGAGGGGAATTAGGTTTTATGCTTTGAAGGAAGGTGGGTCAATAAATTTTCAGATATGTATTAAAACCACAACAGCTCAGATAACTCAAAATTGGGTTTTCACCTACTTGAAGTCCACCCCCAAATTACATGGGACATGGGGTAGATTTTATTATATGGGCTGATTCCACATATTATAGGATGTCTGATGCCCTGTAACTGCTGCCCTATTCCACCAAATGCCAGGAGCATAGGACTTCTCTACCACTGTGAAAACCAAAAACATCCCTACATTTCCATAATTCCCTCTCTTGAGAACCACAGTAATGGGTAACTGAAAATTTGGGACAAGGAAGCCACAAAATCAGACCCAGACATTATGATTACTCTAGCAGAAGTGTGTAGAAAAGTCCCCCAATTACTTTTAAGATATGTGTACATGACTCACACTCAGCCGGGGTCCCCTCCAGCCTCGGCCCTCCAGTAACACCAGCCCTGGGCAGGTTCCTCACACAAGCTAAGCTCCGTGGTGGTTCAGGTCCTTTGTGCCTTTGCAGGTCACTAGAATATTCTTCTTTCTCCCTTATGCCTATATCTACTCCCCATTCTCAGCCTTTGTGCAAATAAATCATTTTTTCCTCAAAGATATCAGATTCCTCTTGAAGCACGATTTGCTCAATTTGAGCACTTAACAACAGTTTTCAGTTATAGACCTGTGTGATTATTTCATTTCTGTCTCTCCTGTACAAATGTAAGCTCAGTGATGGCGGATAAGGGAAGAAAAGAAAGAAGGGAGGGAAGGGGAGAAAGAAGGAGGAAATGAAACTTTTGCAATAGCCACAGAGCTAGGCAGCCTCTGATAACACAGGGAGTTTACTATTTCTTTTGGGCTCTCTGAATGAGGGGCCCCACATAGCACTGGATAGAAAGATAGAGTGGGAAGGACCCAGTCCCTGTTGAAATATTGGTTAAGATATATATCTGACTGTGCCAGCATACACATAAAGAGGCATATTAGTTCCCTAGTTCACAATGAAAAACCACAGCTGCTAATCGTGGTGTTGCTGGGTTGTTCTGTAGAGCATGATTTTCTGTTTCAATTACTGCAGTGCTGGTGATTTACCAGCCAGACCATCTGAGAGATGCTCCTAAGAGGTAAGGCTATAAGGCTGATAGGAAAGAGAGGTCCTGGGTTTCTCTCTCTCTCAGCATTTTCCTTTGCTGTCTACCCAAATAGGCTCTGCAGTTTAGGCTGTGGCCAGATTGTCACTGTGGGTCAGCGGGGCTTGTAGAGGGAATTAATGCGGGGCCTTAGTGAATACTGGGCATTTGCCATTATTCTAAAGCAGGGCTGGGAAGTCTACAAGAAACCTTCTGATCACTGCTAACATACAGACAGCATTTATTGTGCAGAGATGTGCTTCCTGCCAGGCTTGCCTAGACGCGATCTCACGTTAACTTCACAACAGCCTCGTGGTTGCTAATGTTACCATCACCCCATTTAACAGCTGAGTTGACAGAGGCTCAGAGAGTTTTTTTTTGTTTTGTTTTGTTTTGTTTTTTATTAAGTCATAGCTGTGTACATTGATTCAGAGAGTTTTTTAAAGAATTTGCTTAATGTTAAAGAGCTGGAACACAGTGGAACAGGAACTTGACCATTTGATTATTTAGCCTGTGCTCTGAACATTACCTAGTTCTGCTAATTCCTGCCCTCCCACCCCCCAGAACTGACACGTCCCTCTCTTCTCATCCTTATTCTCTGGTTCTTCCCACAACCCCCCCGAAAGCTTTGGGGTGACTTCCAATATGTGGGGGACACTGTTCAAGCTTGCAAGTGGTGAGGGAGAGTGGAAGGGAAGGGCATATTCTTCCATCCCCTGGAGAAACCCTAGGTAAGAAGGCAGGTGCAATCTCCACTTTACTGCCTTGCCCTGGAGACGTCTCTAAAAGATGGCTTCTGGCATTCTGTGCTGGGGGGCTGGAGAAATTTTGTAACTTTCCAGAGGACAGAACTTGCATGTGCATCTGTCATATCAAGCTCTTCCATCCTCAGAACCCTCCACAGAGTGCCCTGTGAATGTTCTGAGGCTAGTCGCCAGCTCCACGGGGCACAGATGGCAGTTACTCAGTCTCCTTGACCCCTGAACCATGCATGGACTTGGTAATGCCCTTGAAATCTGTAGTCTAGTTGTGACTCCCAATTTCTGCTCCTTCAGACCTTACATGCATAGTATAGTCCTCTAATTTCTATATTCAATTATTTTCCATTTGGAATTCCCAGAGTAGTTTTTTTCCTAAATCCTGACTGATACACCCTCCAAGATCCCTGAGATCCTGACCCTGGACCTTTTCCTTCTCTTTCTGAGGCTTCCTCTTGGTCTTCCTAAAAGTCAGACTTTCTCTTCCTCTCTCTCTTTGTGGTTTAAGTTGGGTTTTTTTCTTTCAAATTGTTAAGACTCATCAATCAGATATGTTATCTCATTTAATCCTCCCAAAGCAAGCTTTGAAGTAGGCATTATTGGTCCCATTTTGTAAATGGGAAATTGGGGGTAAAAGAGGTTCAGTGGAGGACTCAGCTAGCTCTAGGGTAATTTGTATAAATTAGAAGACATTTCTTATTGGAAGGCGAATTTCAAAACAGCACCCACTCTGCTGGATGACAAAAGGCATCCCTTCCCCTGGGTGACGAGAGCAGTCCCTGAAAGCACATGTAGTGAGAATAAGATGGAGTCAGGCAGGCTGGGTGGATGTGACACAGCCAGTCTGGTCAGTTTAGGTCCTGCCTGACCTTCACCCCTCCGCCCCATTCTTACCGTTTTTGTAAATTTAGCTCCTACCGTAAAGATGCCTATCTTGAGTTGTTTCGGTGGATTAATTTAGGAGATTAACTTTTGAATGGAAATGTTGTAATAGGACATTGAGGTATGCTGTTTATTATTTAGAATAGAGGTTGGTGTGGTCTTTGCTTTGAACTTTTATGTATAAAACTGTAATTTTGGGAATGGAAGAACAGAACAGTCTTGGAGAGGCTACTCTCACTGTTCTCCAGAATCCTGGATTTCTGACAAAGTTTGATGAACCTATCCCCATCTCTGCATGTTGGCTGACAGTGACAGGCAGCTGGACCTTCTTTGTCTGGTAACATCCCTATACATCCTCTTGTCGGGTCATAAAGGACAAGACACAACTTGCCCAAATGTACTCACATAGTAGTCTCAGTTAAGTATGTCACCCAAGGTCGCACAGTTTCAAGGGGTTGGACTCAGTTGCAGTCCCATTCTCTCTCTTTCTCTCTTTTTAAACAATTGTACGGTGTCACAGAATGATAATCTAATTGCTAGTTAGCATCTGCATCTCCCGCGCTATTGCTTCATGTTTAATGTCTCTGTGCATGTATTTACCGATTCCTCTTCTTAGAGCCTGGTACAGTGCCCACCTGTGCAGTGCCCACCCTGTGCAGCTATTCAGTAAGTGCTGCCAGAATGAATAAATGAATGTGCTGTTCCCTCAACTAGATTGTAAACACGGGACAGCTGGGACATGTGGTTTATTTCCCTTTCACACCTCTATGCCTGACATTATGCATTTTATACATTATCACTCAATAAAGTGACTCTGTGCTATAAGTGCTAGCAGAATTCATGCTTTTGTGTCATGGAGTTTATTGGAGAAAAGTTCCATGGAGGGTGTGGATCCTGACTGAGCCTTGAAGAATAAGATTTCCAGAGAGAAATGGGAAGGGTATCTGACACTGAAGGGATGGCCACCTTTAGGGCAAGAAATGAGGAAATGCATGGTGGGTTTAGAAGCAGCAGTCAGGAGGTCGGCCCAGGGAGAAGAGAGGATGTGTGTCGGGGGAGTGGTTGGAAATAAGATTGGCTGAAATTAATACCAGTCGCACAACCAGTCCCACCATATGCAATTAACCCAGACCTCTGTTTACAGAGGGGAATTTGAAGCAAAGGCCACAAAACCAATACATCACAGTTCCCCAGAGATTCCAACCACAACTGATGACACGAACAACCATCAGTGTTCTTCAACTCGAAGAACTTGGAGAGACTGATAGCCATAAAAGACATCCTGTAATTAAAACTGCCAACCACTGTCCATCTCATATTTCAGGCTCTTGGGGAAAGTGTGGGCAGTGGGGAGGAGGTGGGAAGGAGGCGCAGAGCGGGACACATTTTACAAACTCTAACTGGCTCCCTTTCGCCAGACTTACACCTCTGATACCTTCACAGCCTTGTCCTCTGTTGTGCATTTTGTCATGGCATGAATGTAGATGGGAGTATTACATGAGTCAGATGGGGCCCTAACTGCTGAAATAAAAAGCATTTGTGGGCCAGATTAGGTCCTAAAGAAAGAAATTGCCTATAATACCAAGGAACCTACTGTTCTGGTAAGCAACTTTCACGTTCTGATAACCAAAAGTGTGTGCCTAAATGTTATCCACTGTCATCTCCTGTTTGCCTGTCTGTGAAACAGGGAGGAAATAACTCTACTCTTAATGAGAAAAGCAGAGTAATGATCCTGAGAGAGATCCCGTCACACCAGGGACAGTTCTGGAGAGGGCACAGTAGCTATTCTTTCCTTGTCTTCCTTTCACTTGCATTGCAACCTGGCCATCTCTGGCCACGAGCCTGTAGATGCAGGTAAGGTCAGGACGCAGGTAGGGACTAGGAGGGAGCTGCAAAAATAGTGCAGCATCATGTGATCCTGCTTCTGGAAGGTTCCCCATTCTTTGTGTCCCATGGTATCTCTGCTGATCCCCCTGTGTGCTCAGGTCCACTGCTGTCCTTCCCCTGCTCTGCTATGTAGCTCCAGAGAGGCTGACACTTGGAGACTGGTTTTCCAGGATCCCATTTCACCTAAGTGCAGCCATTTGGACACACTGGTTGGGAGAGAGGGGATGAGCCAGGGCACTTTACTCTGCTTTTTGCTCAGGTAACACCTTTGGGGCTAGCTGCACCCTCCCTCCTGCTGCTCTAGCTCCCAGCAACAGACCAGAGTTGCCAAGGTTACAGGTTCCATGAGGTGATCTGGGTGTCTGGGTCCCCCTGGCACCTCTCCCCTCTGTCCCTGCAGCCTAGGAGTGGTGAAGTTTCCTGCACTCGTCTTGCTAAGCCCTGACGGCCCTCTCAGCTCTTCCATCATCTGTGGACCAAGTCCTTCTACTGAGTTGCCTCTGTTACAAACACCAAGAGTGGGATTTTGTTCTCTTGATAGAAACTGAACTAATCCAGCCTTACTGGTGAGGTTTGAGTGTGCTGTCTCTGTTAGGATCTTCTGGTCACAAGTATAACTAGTAAGAATTTGCTCCACGATTCTCAAGTGTCCTGTTCATTTATTTTCCTCAAATCAACTTAAAACTGGCTCCAGCATCCACCCATTTCACTGGCTGGAGATCCTTTGTCAGGCATTACTGGAATTTACCCAGTCTTCAAAGAACAGGCAGGAAGGTCCTTGATCTACTGAGATATCCTATTGTTACCGTCATCCCTCTCCTTTTATGACCCCACTGTCAAGTTCAAGTTCTCCATCACTTATCAGAGACTGTTTCTGAGTGGGCCACAGAAATGTCCCTCCCAGTGGTCTTCTCTGCCCATGAAAGCCTTGGCCATGGAGAACCCTGTTGATGCTCTCAAGGTCATCATTTTTCCTGCCCAGCCTCCCTACCCCCCTGTCAGAGAACAGCTCTTTCCCAGGCACTGTATAGGAAACCCCATCCCTGCCCCAACAGTCTTTCTCCCAGGGCCAGGCTTGCTGCTCCTGCTCACTCCCAAGTCCTCCCACCTGACACCCATCCAGTCATTCCCCACCCCATGGGCCCACAAAAGAAGCTTCTGCTAGAAGGCTGCAGGCTGGGCAGTGGCCACAGACATGTTCCATTTGGCTCTCAGAATGCTTTTTAACATTTTAAAAATTATTTGGAACATTTAAAAAATCAGCAAATTTTGCAGAAAACCCCAAACTTCCCTATACTGTTGAAAAATCAGAAAAGGCTAGCCCCAGTGATTTCATATACTCCAATGCCAACAGACCTGAGTAGCATGTGTCTCTTGAGAAGGGGCCCTCTCTCCCGGCATGGTGGACCTGCCTGCCCCAGGCAGCCCATGGGTCAGCTCCAGGTTAGCCCTTCAGAACAACAGCTGAAACATTCTTCCCTGGTGCTGAGTTCCAGCACACAAGAGCTCAGTTGGCCCTGAAAAGTGGAAGGACTCATCATCCTCACATTCAGTGTGGATATGTGTGATTATTTTATTACTACATTTAAAAACAAAAAGACATAACTTCTCAAACTGGTTAGCTCATTACTAAAGTACACAGAAAACCCAATCTGTATTAGTTTAATGAGAAAACAGGAATTTATAAGAACATAGGGCTATGTCTTGAGCACTGAATGGTGAAAACATATAAGGGTCTCAGGAAGGAACCAGAGCCAGCTCTTAGGCTCGGTGCCCATAGTTCAGTGGTTAGGGTGCCAGCCACATGCACTGCAGCTGGCAGGCTCGAACCTGGCCCAGGCCTGCTAAAAAACAATGACAATTATAACAAGCAAACAAAAAAAGAAAAGGAAAACAGAACCAGCACTTAGAATGTGTGGATCGTCATTCTATCTCTCATCTCTGCTCCTATATATCTACTTCCTTCTTTTCCTCTCTATCCAGAAGTTTCTCTTTTGCTTCTCAGTGAAAGATCCCTCCACCCCCACCCCCCCAACTACCAGCAGGCACTCCAAAAGAATGATTCTTTCTCACTGGCTTCTACTTCAAAATTCCTAGGGAAGCTCTTCCCCTAAGTGGCCTGAGGTGATCTGTGAAAATGGTTCACTATTCATTTGACCCAGAAAGCCCCACAAAGTCATGCAAGTCAAGAGGTTCAAATCTTCGTGTTCACTTTAAGAACACATGTAGGCTCGGCACCTGTAGCTCAAGTGGCTAAGGTGCCAGCCACATACACCAGAGCTGGCAGGTTCAAATCCAGTCTGGGGCCTGCCAAACAACAATGACAACTACAACCAAAAAAATAGCTGGGCGTTGTGGCAGGCGCCTGTAGTCCCAGCTACTTGGGAGGCTGAGGCAAGAGAATCGCTTAAGGCTAGGAGCTGGAGGTTGTTGTGAGCTGTGACACCATGGCACTCTACCCAGGGCGACAGCTTGAGGCTCTGTCTCAAAAAAAAAAAAAAAAAAAAAAAATGAACACATGTAAAGACTGGGTGAGGTGGCTCACGCCTGTAATCCTAGCACTCTGGGAGGCTGAGGAAGATGGATTTCTTGAGCTTACAAGTTCAAGACCAGCCTGAGCAAAAGTGAGACCCTGTCTCTACTAAAAATAGAAAAACTGAGGCAAGAGGATCACTTGAGTCCAAGAGTTGGAGGCTATGAGCTATGAGACCACGCCACTCTACCCAGGGTGACATCTTGAGACTCTGTCTCAAAAACAAAACAAAACACGTGAAACTGCCCAGGCCATCAAGGGTATACATATATGAAAAGCCACCAAGTACCCGAAGGATGTTATTTTAAAGAACCAGTGTGTATTATTCCGACATCACAATGGTGGAGCTGGTAGATGTGCCCAGGCCAAACGTTGGGGCTGGACACAGGTCAGGGCTAAAAAGAGTGCTGAATTTTTGCTGCACGTGCTTAAAAATGCAGAGAGTAATGCTGAACTTAAGGGTTTAGATGTAGAATCTCTGGATATCAAGCATATCCAGGTGAACAAAGCACCCAAGATGCGTTGCCGAACTTACAGAGCTCACAGTCACATTAACCCATACATGAGCTCCCCCGCCACATCCAGATGATCCTTACTGAGAAGGAACAAATTGTTCCCAAACCAGAAGAGCAGGTAGCACAGAAGAAAAAGATATCCCAGAAGAAACTGAAGAAACTAAAACTTACGGCACTGGAATAGATGTAACATAAAATAAAAGCAAATAAGAGTAAAAAAAAAAAAAAATTCCTAGGGAAGGGACTCTTCTTGACCCAGCATGGATCTAGAGCTCATTGCAAACCAGTCATCTACAGTGGCAGGAGTGGCTGCATGTTATCACATGTTACCAAGTGGCTGCTGAACAAAGGAGGTGCAGTTGTTAAGGGGAGATTATTGTGAGTGGCGCAGACACTCAGAATATATCTGCTATTGTTACCAGATGGAGAGGGTCCAGCTGCCTGTCACTGTCAGCCAACATGCAGAGATGGAGATAGGTTCATCAAACTTTGTCAGAAGGTCGGGATTCTGGAGAACAGTGAGAGTAGCCTCTCCAAGATTGTTCTGTTCTTCCATTCCCAAAATTATAGTTTTATACATAAAAGTTCAAAGCAAAGACCATACCAACCTCTATTCTAAGTAATAATCAGCATACCTCAGTGACCTATTACAACATTCCAATTCAAAAGTTAATTTCCTAAACCAATCCACCTAAACTCCTCAAGCTAGGCATCTTTAGGGTGGGAGTCAAATTTACAAGACGGTAAAAATGGGAGACGGAGGTGAAGGTCAGGACTTAAGCTGACCAGACCAGCTGTGTCGGGTCTGCCCTAGCCTACCTGACTCCATCTTATTCTCACCACATGTGCTTTCACTATGGGTGACCATGGAGTAAGTAAAAACTTTCCACTCTCCACCCAACCCTGCATGTACCAAGGGTGGTCTGAGAACCTGGCACAGAAAATGGCACTGCAAGCAAGCCATGAAAAATTCATTAAGCGCCTGCCTCTCTGAAAGGGAAGCAATGCCAAGCTTCACTCATGCTCATCATTAATTCAGTCCCAGGCTGGACTCTTTGGCTCAGAGCTTTCAGTTTAAAACAAATGAGCTTGGATGTACAGTCAGCCCATGGTTGTCTGCAGGTGATCTATGCTGACGCTGGCTTCTCTCTGGCAAACCCTCCTTTCAAAGTTATTACCAGTTAACAGATTCTACACAGCCCTAACTACCCCTTGGAGAACATTTGGGGCTCTGGATTTGCAGTTAGCACCTTTCTCTGCTTAATTACTGCATTATGGATATCTCTGCACCCTCTGTTTATTTTGCCCATTGAGAAGCTCGCTGAAAGCCAAGCGCCACCTGCCTGGCTCCAGGGAAGGTTAGAGATGCAGCCCTTTCATCCTGCAGAGATAAGCTGTCCACCCTGGGGGAGCAGTGGCTGGGAGGAGCTGGGTGAGCACCAGGTGGGAATCTTGGCTCTGGGTTCCCTGTCTTTCCAAAGTCAAGTCTTTCTTTTGTGCTTTGCATAAAAAAAGAAGCTCACATTACTGAATTCATATTATATGTCTGTCACTTTGCTTGGTGACCAGCCTCTAAGAGGCCTCCCTATGGTCCTTGACTTCTGGTGCCCAAGGACACAAGCTGACCTGTGCTCACAGTGACCCAGAGATGACCTGTGTAACTAATAGAATACTGTAGAAAGGACAGGGTGTGACTGCTAAGGTTAGGCCATAAAAGACATTGATGCATCTGCCTTAACCTCTTGGATAACTTGCCCAGGGGGAAGCCAGCCGCCATGTTGTGAGGGCACTCAAGCAGACTTCAGGAAAGGCCTATGTATAGAAGATGCCCAGCACCAACTTGCCAGCCACAAATGTGAGCTGCCTTGGAAGTGGATGCTCCAGACCTGGCTAAGCATTCGAATGATTCCAGTTCCTAATTTTCCAGTCCTCCAGCTGTGACCCCAAGATGTTATAAAGCATAGCTAAGTCGTCCCAACTATGTTCTATCTGAATTATCCACTCAAACTTTGAGATAGATTAAATAATTTTTATTGTTTTGAGTCATTAGCTTTTGGGATAGTTTTTTACCCAGTATAGTTGACCCCAGAATAACATGGGTTTAAACTGCACAGGTCTGCTTATACGCAGAATTTTTTCAATAAAAGCTACACCAAATGTGCCTGCCTCTGCTGCCTCCCTTCCACCTCCTCTGTTTCTTCTGCCTCTGCCACTCCTGAAACAACACCAGCCCTTCCTCTTCCTCTTCCTTCTCAGCTTACTCAGTGTGAAGATGATGAGGATGAAGAACTTTACAACAATTCGTTTCTGCTTAATAAATAGTAAACATCTTTTCTTTTCCTTATGATTTTCTTAATACCCTGTTTTCCCGAAAATAAGACAGTGTCTTATATTAATTTTTGCTCCCAAAGATGCACTAGGTCTTATTTTCAGGGGATGTCTTATTTTTCCATGAAGAAGAATACAGTACACATTTATTGTTCACAGCATCCCGTCCGCTCTGATTCT
>CAUYPK010164730.1:0-19115 GCA_963574355.1 Loris lydekkerianus | reverse complement strand
CCTCTAACCTTTTTTTTGGGATACAGGGCCCAAAGGTGAAGGGTAAATAAGGGTAGCAGGGGAAGAAGGTAGGGTGAAAAACAATGTAGGCCCGTCCACAGGGGATTTTCTAGAATTTCTTTTCTTCTCTTTTCTAGATCTCCTTGGAGTGTTTTGATCTTGTTTTGCACGATCTCAGATCTTCAGGAAGTGAATACTATTTTTCACCAAAAAATCCCCACATTTTCTTTATGTTCCTATTTTTTTCCAGATGCACTTAGGTGTTTTTTTTAGTGATTTGCTATGGAAATTAGACGAAAAGCTAAAGTATTGAGAGCTACTAACCTTTGAAAATCATTCAGAAAAGAGAAAATGACTAAATAATCATGGAGATCAATGGGAAGTAGAATTGAATTAATAAAATTCTCATTTCATTACGCATTTTTAGTAGCTTATTGCCAGTGTATACAAAGACCCTTTTCTCCTCTCATAAGCGCAGGCTCAGAGTCCAAAGCTCTCAACACCTGGGTCTGATTGGTGACTCTGCATGATGAATTTCTTCATGCCTTACATCCCACTTAGCCTGCCTATTTCTATTCCCTTTTATACATTTTACATCACATATTATCATATTAAGAATTATACTATGTTCTGCTGAAAAGAAATCACTTTAACCTTATTAAACCTAGAATTTCCCAAATTTATTTGACTACATGATGTCTTTTATTTTTTAATGTAATAACTAGCAACACCTAAAATGACTTAAGAGAGGTCCAATAAATTGGCAAAGTCCTTTCCAACATCACTTACTGCAGTCTATAAAGGAGACCTTTATGAAGTTTATAAAATTTCTTTTAAAAAGTACCAGAAGGGGGTCAGAGCAAGATGGCAGACTACAGATGTCTCCTTGTTGGCTACTTGTGGTGAGACAGGGGAAAGTGGACTTTGGCCATCCCTGGTTGGGGTATCTTCACAGAAATATCACTCTGGGGCCATAGTGAAGCATTAGACTTCAGGAACCAACAAGAAGTTCTGGAGTTGAGGAAAACCAATGTGGAAGGCGGGTGCTTGGTACAGGCAGGGGCTGGCTGGTTGGCTGGCTCTCCCTTGGAGGTCTGGGGATGGGAAAGGGCTGTCCTAAAGCATTTTTGATTTTGGACTGGACTGCCTATTGGAACAGTACGTAGACATGAACATCATCTAGCAGCCAGGTAGGGTGTTTCCTCCATTAGCTAGGCAGCTGACAGGACACTGTCACTGTGGGAAGGCAATAGGTGCAGGAGGAATAGTCTGCAGGGTCCTAGTGCATGGCCAGCTCTGGTGCCCCTGCTGAGCTTGAGCGACCATTCCTGGGGTGAACTAAGTGGTACCTACATCCCTCATGAGGGCTGCTTTATTGTCAGGGGACTCTGTGTGATGGGCCTTGTGGGAAGACTGGTGAGAGCTTGGGACCCCATTTCTGTGGAAACTGAATGATGACAAAGCAAACAGGCCCAGACTGAGGGCAAAAAAGTCAGGATGACAAGATCTAGTATTCTTTGCAACTAGGGTGACTTACGACCCCCATCATATAAAGTTAATATAGGGTGTATTGTACATCTCCTAACACCATAGTGCCACCTGGTCTCCAGGCAACACACTCAAAAACACACCCCCTATATTATTTTACATGTTTTGTATCTTTTTCCATTTTTTTCTTTTCTTTTTTTTTTTCACTTTTATTGTGGTTATTGTTGTTTTTGTTTAGTTTTATTTAGTTTCATTGTATTTTTGTTTTTTAATTTTTAATTTTTTTCAATAGCAAGCACTCCTCCACTTTTTGTTATGGGTTTTCAACCCCTTTTATTCTTTTTTATTGTTTTTATATCTCCACTTTTTCTCTCCTTTGGTAGAGATTTTTCTACTTTCCTCAACTTTCCACATCAATTTCTCATACAATAGCTATCTCTTTTTTCTTCTTTATCTTATACAAGTATATTTTTATTTTTAAATATATTTTTATTATTTTTTTATATTTTTTTCTCTTCTCAGAGGGCTGGGGGATCATGGTATTGGTTTGGCTAGGGGATCAAAGCATTAGTCTGGCTCAAGGAGGCCACAAGCTCACAGTCTTGGGTGTCAGTCTTGCTTTGGCCTTTTGAAAGAAGGTATTGGTAGGTCCCTACTGCAATACACTGCTGATTTCTTTCTACATTTGGCAGAAGTGGGGTTTTGATTTTTCCCAGGCTACTTAGGAGCTTATGACTTTGAGGGAACTGCACAACCTGGTCCCCCAAAGTCCTAGAGCCGTGGGTGTACTTAAAGCACCTGCTGAAAACCAACAATTATTCTTTCACTTTCTTTCCTTTACTGTTCTTTCTCTCTTTCTTCCTCAATTATTTCCTTCCACCACTCCTTCTTTCTTTCTCTCTCTTTTTTTTTCTTTTTGTTCTCCCCTCTCATTCTGAACTTTTATCCTTCTTTTTTCCTTATACCAAAAGGCCACTTCAACATTTAAGGTCTGAGACAGGGTAAAGTGAAGGATGTAGTGAGATGGAAAAAGTAGGGGAAGGATGTGAACAAGAAGATAATACACATGAGGTAGAACCAATGGAAAATTTCTGGCAACATGAAAAACCAGAATAGAACAATACTCCAAAGGGATCATGAGGTAGCTGTTGCAGAGAATTCCACCTACAAAAATTACTACAAATGGCAGAAAGGGAATTTAAAATATGGATGGAAAAAACAATAAAGGGAATTGATGAGAAAGTGGGAAAATAGAAAAATAGAACCATAAAAAAAAAAAAGGAAGACAGATATGAAGAATATAGAAAGGATATGGTGGAGCTTGAGGACTTAAAGGAGTCCATCAGGGAGCTTAAAGATGCAGTAGGAAAATATCAATAACAGATTAGACCATGGAGAAGAAAGAATCTCAGAGCTAGAGGATAAAGCTCTTGAGCTAACCCAGGTAGTTAAAGAGAGAGAAAAGAAGAGAGAGAAAGAAAAATATTCACTCTGAGAATTATGGGACTTCCTGAAGGATTCAAACATATGAATTACAGGTATTCTGGAAGGGGAAGAAAGTCCCAAAGGAGTGTCAGCCCTACCAGAGGATATCATAAATGAAAATTTCCCAAGTATCAATAAAGATTCCAATCATAAATGAAAATTTCCCAAGTATCAGTAAGATTTCAAAACACTGCTTTTAGAGGGATATCAAATTCTGGGTCATTTCAACACAAATAGAGCATCTCTAAGACACATTGTCATTAACCTGTCCAAAGACAAGATGAAAGAGAAAATTCTGCAAGCAGCCAGGAGTAAGCACAATTTGACCTACAGGGGCAAATACATCAGGGTGACTGAGGACTTCTCAAGTGAAATTTACTAAGCCAGAAATTTAACCTTCTTAAACAAAACAAGTTTCAGTCCAGAATTCTGTATCCTGCTAAACTAATTTTCAACATTGATGGAGAAATCAAATTTTTTTACTGATATGCAAACATTGAGAAAATTCATCACAGCAGGACCAGCTCTACAGGAAATACTTAGACCTATTCTCCACACTGAACATTAAAATGGACAACCAGCAAAGTAAACATTGAAACTGATTGGTCTGAGAATTATGATATCCATAACACCATAATAGCTTGGGACATTAACACCTCTGTGGTTGAACTGGACAGATCATCTAAACTGAAACTAAACAAAGATACAAGGGACTTAAATGAGACCATAGAACAAATGGGCTTAATAGATATATATAGAACACACCATCCCCAAACTAAGGAATATATGAATCATACTCCAAAATATATCATATCCTAGGATACAAATCAAATCTCAACAAAATTAAAAGAATTGAAATTAGGGTAGCTCCTGTGACTCAAAGGAGTAGGGCATCAGCCCCATATACCAGAGGTGGTGGGTTCAAATCCAGCCATGGCCTAAAACTACAATAAATAAATAAATAAATAAATAAATAAATAAATAAAATTGAAATTATACCTTGTATCTTCTCAGACTCCAAGAGATCAAAGGTGGAACTTAACTCCAACAAAATTTATTGTACCCACACAATGGCATGGAAATTAAGCAACCTTATGCTGAAGAACAGTTGGAATGGGAAGAGATGAAGAAGAAAATGATTAAATTCATCATACATAATAACAATGAAGCTACAAGTAAACCAAACCTATGGGATACTGCAAAAGCAATCCTAAGAGGGAAATTTACCACATTAGATACCTACATCTAAAAAATAGAAATAGGGCACATCAACAACCAAATGTGTCATCTTAAATAAATGCAAAAGGAAGTGTCTTGCAATCCCAAACCCAGCAGAATAAAATAAATAACCAAAATTAAATTAGAAATAAATGAAATTGAAAACAAAAGAATTACTCAGAAAATCACTGAAACACAAAGTTGGTTCTTTTAAAAGATAAATAAAATCGATAAACTGGGCAGTGTCTGTGGCTCAGTGAGTAGAGCACCAGCCCCATATACCAAGGGTGGCAGGTTCAAACCTGGCCCCAGCCAAATTGCAACAACAACAGCAAAATAGCTGGGCATAGTTCCAGCTACTCGGGAGGCTGAGGGAAGAGAATCACCTAAGCCCAACAGCTGGAGATTGCTGTAAGCTGTGATGCCACAGCACTCTACTGAGGGCAACAAAGTAAAACTCTGTCTCTAAAACTAAACTAAACTAAACTAAAATAGATAAACCACTGGCCAGATTATCTAGAAACAGTAAAATAATAACCTCAATTAGAAACAAAAAAGGGGAAAAATACAAGATACCTCACTGATATAAGAGATTATCTCTGATTATTATAAGAAACTCTATGCCCATTAATTTAACAATGTAGAGGAAATGGACCAATACCTGGAATCATACCATCTACCTAGACTTAACCAGGAAGAAATGGATCTCTTGAAGAGACCAATATCAAGCACTGATATTGAAGAAACAATAAAACATTTTTCAACAATAAAATCCCTGAACCAGATGGTTTCACACCAGAATTCTATTAAGCCTTCAACAATAAGTTTGTACCTATAATGCAGTACCTATTCTAAAACACCAAGAAGGAAGGAACCTCCCCTAATACACACTATAAAGCAAACATCACCCTGATACCAAAACCAGGAAAGGACCCAAATAAAAGAGAACTACAGACAGTTTTCGCTAATGAATAATGATGCAAAAATATTCAATAAAATCTGAGTTAATAGATTACAGCTACACATTGAAAAAATTATACATCACAATCAAGTTGGCTTTACCCCAAGTTGCAAGGCTGGTTTAACATATGCAAATCCATAAATGTAATTCACCATATTAAGAGGAGCAAAAACAAAAACCTTATGTTCCTCTCAATAGATGCAGAAAAAGTATTCAATAAAATTCAGTATCATTTCCTAACAAGAACACTTAATAATATAAGTATAGGTGGCACATTCCTTAAGCTGATTGAAGCCATGTATGCTAAACCCACAGCTAATACCACACTGACTAGAGTAAAACTGAAAGCTATTCCACTTAGAACTAGAACCAATCAAGGATGTCCTCTGTCACTAGTACTATTCAACATAATTCAATTCTAGCTAATGCAATCATAAAATAGAAGGATATAAAAGCCACACAAATGGGGACAGTGGAGATCAAACTCCCAATCTTTGCTGACAATATGATCTTATACTTAGACTCAACCACAAGACTCCTGGAAGTGATCAGGAAATACAGTAATGTCTCAGGGCATAAAATCCATGTTCAAAAATCAGTACACTTTGTATATGCCAGTAACAGCCAAGTCAAGAAGCTAATCAAATATACAATTCCAAGAAGGAAAGAAGAAGATGGCCAATGAAAGGCAACTTTAGCCAGAGGCTCCTGACCAAAAGGAGAGATTCTGGACATATTTGGCCTCTGAAACTGAAGGAGGGGAGCTGAGATAGGAAAGAAGATAGACAAGTGCACATCATCTCAGGTGTAGCAACCTGCGACTCCAAGAAAGAGGATCCTAGTGAACAAATTCCAGGTACAAAGCCCAGTGCTACGAGGACAAGAGACCCCTCCCCCAAGTGGGAGGCTTACTGCAGGCTCTCTACCAGTGAGCAGGGGACAAACGACTTCTCATTTTACCCCATGAGTGAGAGCTGCAAAACACTGGGCATCTTCCCCCAGAGATGTCCCACCTGTGAACCTAGGGAGCATTCTGCCCAGCATAAAACTGAACAAATATCCTTCCCACAGTACTGAATTTTCAGCACACTCTCCCCCCTTCCCCAGCAGTCTGAAGGTCTACCCCTGCAGAGCCCAGAGTGTTTGGTCACTCCCTAGGTGATCTGAGCATTGTACAGATAAAAATGTGGAAAAAAGTGACTCCAGTGGAAGCAAAAGGGTGTGGGAAGAAAGGGACTTCAGGAGAGATAAACATAGGTGACATTGCCTTGTAGGTGGTAGTGCAGACCCCGCTTTCAGACTTTCAAGGGCAAAGCCTCTGACTCCACATTAAGGCTGCTGTGGGCAGGTGAGCTCACCCCAGTTGGGACTTTCAGGGGTGGAGCCACTGACAACTGGTTGGGACATTAACAGGTGGGGGGCTTTTTCCCCTTCTTAATTCCAAGGGTGGAGCCATGGACTCCCAGTTGGAACGTTAAAGGGTGAAGCCACTGACGCCTAGTTTGGACTTCTAAGGGTGGAGCCACTGGTGCAGGTTAGGAATTTCAAAGGCAGAGCCAGGGTTCATGGTTTGAACTGTCAAGGGTGGAGCCGCTGGCACCTGGTTTGAAATTTCAAGGGTGCAGCTGCTGATGCCTGGTTTGGATTTTCAAGGGCAGAGCTGCGGGTGTTCTGCTTGGATTTTCAATGGCTGGGGATAATGCCTGGTTTGGTCTTTAATGGGTGGAGCTGCTGACACCTGGTTTAGACTTTCAAGGGTGGAGCCATTGGTGTCCAGTTTGGACATTCGAGGGCTGGCCGCTGATGCCAGGTTTGGACTTTCAAGGGCAGGTAAACTGAGGCCAAGTTTGGACATACAAGGATGGTGGCGTTGATGCCTTTCTCCTGGCTGTGGCTAGTGATCTTTCCTGAATTGGTGGTCCACTAGAGGGAACCAGGCTCCATTCCTTTGTGTATGTTGGTTAAAACTGTCTGTGGATTTTCAGTAATGGGATATTGGAGACCCTTTAACCTTTCCCTGTTGAGCAGTGATTATACTGTTCAGGTCAATTTGTTTAGAACTCTAGACCTGGGCTGCCCATTTGGAGTCACTCAGAGGTAGAGGACTGGTTGGTTTAAAGTGGGAAAGGACTGAATCTCCTTCAACAGCTGTCACTGGTGGGGGATAGGACACCACAGTTGCCTGTATCTCTCCCCAGATGAGATTCCAGCCTATTACCTCTGCTCCTTAAGTAGGTGTATACCTCCATACCTCCTCTGATTTCAGGTCAGAGCCATCTTATGTCCTCTTACAAAGCAGGTCTTCAGAGTCTTAGGCTACAGCTCAGAAAGGGACTATAGTAAGGCTTTAGAGGAAATCCCACAGTCACAAGCCCCAACTCATTGGTTAAGGGCAGACTAACTCTACTTCCTGGGGCCCCCAATCCAATTTTACCCTACCACTTTAAATAGCCAAACTGCAGAAAATATTCGTGGGGCAGAACCAGAGGAAGAACTCTGGTAACATGAATAATCAGAGTAGATCAAATCCCCCAAGGAATGACAAAGGAGATAAAACAGAAGATGTCATTCATAGACAAATGGCTGAAATGTCAGAAATAGAATTCAGAATATGGATGGCAAATAAGATCAATGGAATGGAAGAAAAGTTAGAAATTGAAATTCAAAGAGTAGTTCAAAAGGTGTCTCAATGAATTCAAAGACAAAATCTCCAAGGATTTGGACATAATGAGAAAAGAAATATCAGAGCTTAAGGAAATGAGAAAGTTATTCAAGGAGCTTCATAATATAGTAGAATCAATTCCTCAGTAATTGAGTGGAGCAGGCAGAAGAAGGGATTTCTGAAGTCAAAGACAAAGCTTTTGAATGCTCCCAAATGCTCAAAGAGGCAGAAAAGTGGAGAGCAAAAATGGATCATTCCCTAAGAGAGTTGTGGGACCACTTCAAAAGAGCAAACATTCGTTTGATAGGAATTCCTGAAGGAGAAGAGGATGGTTCTAAAGGCACAGATGCCTTACTCCAAAATATAATGGAGAAGAATTTCCCAAGCATGGCAAGAGATACAGAAATTCAGATAGTAGACAGTTTCAGAACCCTAGCAAGACTCAATCCAAATAAAGCGTCTCCTAGACACATTGTAATTAACTTTGCCAAAGTTAATATGAAGGAGAAAATTCTGCAAGCAGCTAGGTGTAAGAAAAGCACTACTGACAAAGGGAGAAATATTAGAATGACTGTAGATCTCTTAGTTGAAACCTTTTTAGCCAGAAGAGGATGGTCATCGACCTTCAATCTCCCAAAACAAAAAACTTTCAACCCAGGATTCTCTATCCAGTTAAACCAAGTTTCATTTGTGATGGAGAAATCAAATGCTTTACTGACTTACACATTTTGAAGGAATTTGCCTTAACTAAACAAGCTCTTCAGGATATCCTCAGACCCATCTGCCACAATGATCAGCACAATGGTGTACCAGCAAAGGAAACTCACCCAGAAATTATTGAACAAATCCAAACTCCCGCAATAGTGAAAGGATTAAAAATGTTCACTGCACCTTTGAAAAACATGACACCTAAAACATTACCATGACTACCAATCCTCTCAATTAATGTGAATGGAATAAAATTCAAAACATTTCCACTCTGATCTGGAACTAGACAAGGCTGCCCACTGTTTCCAATGCTATTCAACATAGTAATGGAAGTCTTAGCCATTGCAATTAGGCAAGAGAAGAGAATTAAGGTTATCCAAATAGGGTCAGAGGAGATCAATCTCTTACTCTTTGCTGATGATATAATCCTATATGTGGAAAATTCCAGGAACTCAACTTCAAAACTCTTAGAAGTAATCAAGGAATACAGAAGTGTCTCAGGATACAAAATTAATACTTACAAATCAGTAGCTTTTATATATACCAACAATAGTCAAGCTGAAAGTATGATCAAGGACTCTATTCCTTTTATAGTAGTACCAAGTGGGCAAGAGACCTGAACATAAACTTCTCTGAATAAGACAGGCACATGGCCTATAAGCACATGAAAAAATGCTCATCATCTTTAATCATCAGAGAAATACAAATCAAAATCACTTTGAGATATCATCTAACTCCAGTAAGATTAGCTCAGATAGCAAAATCCCTAAACTACAGATGTTCTCGTGGATGTGGAGAATAGGAAACACTTCTACACTGCTGGTGGGAATGCAAGGTAATATGACCTTTTTAGAAAAATATTTGGAGAATACTCAAGGAACTAAAAGTAGACCTACTGTTCAATCTTTCAATTCTTCTACTAGGTATATACCCAGATGACAAAATGTCATTTTACAACAAAGACATTTGCACCAGAATTTTTCTTGCAGCCCAATTCATAATTGTCAAGACATGGAAACAGCCCAAGTTCCCATTGACCCACGAATCGATTAACAAATTGTGGTATATGTACACCATGGAGTACTACGAAAAAATAAAATGATTGTGACTTCACAACTTTTATGTTTACCTGGATGGAGCTGGAATACATTCTTCTTAGCAAAGTATCTCAAGAATGAAAAAAAAGTATCCAGTGTACTCAATACTACTATGAAATCAATATGTAAGCACCTACACATTCATATGAATGGTAAAACATAACTATAGTCCAGAAAGTGGAAGGGAAGAAGAGATAGAGGGGAGGGGTGAGGGAAGGTGGGAGGCGGGAGGGTATTTGGGGGCACCTCACCTAATGTACATGATGCAATGGTACATTTCAAAACTATTAAGAATATAATTGTGATGGATGTGTTAATCAGTTCAATGTAAGTATTTCACATTGTATATCAAATCAGTATGCTGAACCCCATAAATGCATCAATGTACCCAGTTATGATTTAATAAGAACAAAACAATAACAAAAAACAAATATACAATTCCCTTCTCAGTAGCTGCAATGAAAACAAAATACCTAGGAATATACCTAACCAAAGAGGTTAATTAAAGACCTCTATAAGCAGAATTATGTACTCCTAAGAGAAGAAATTGCAAAAGACATTAACAAATGAAGAACATACCATGTTTTTGGTTGGGAAGAATCCACACTGTTAAAATGTCTATACTACCCAAAGCAATCTACAGCTTCAATGCAATCCCCATTAAGGGGAACCTGAGGAACTTGAAAAAAAGTTCTTCATTTTGTATGGAAGCAGAAAAACCTGTATAGCCAAGGAAATTTTTAGTAATAAAAACAATATCAGAGGCATCACTCTATCAGATTTTAGGTTATGTTACAAGTCCACAGTGATTCAAACAGCATGGTATTGGCAAAAAAAATGGAGACATAGTCATATGGACCAAATAGAAATCAGGAGATGAAACCAGTCTCTAGGTGCCACCTGATCTTTGACCAACCAAACAAAAGTATATACTGGGAAAAAGAACTCCTTATTCAATAAATGGTGAACCGAGAGAACTGGATAACCACATGTAAAAGACTGAAACTTGACCTACACATTTCACCACTAACAAAAATTTTCTGAAGATGGATAAAAGTTTTAAATCTAAAATATGAAATGATAAAAATCCTAGAAGAAAGTGTGGGAAAAACTTTTGAGGATGTTGCCCTGGGGAAAGACTTTATGAAGACTTCAAAAGAAATCGCAATAACAACAAAAATTAACAAATGAGACTTAATTAAGCTGAAATAATTTTGCACAGCTAAGGACACCAAAATTAAAGTAAATAGATAACCTTCAGAATGGGAAAAGATATTTGCATGTTATAAATCTGACTGAGGCTTGATAACTAGGATACATGTAGAACTCAATCAATCAAGAAAACAAACAATCCCATCTATCACTGGGCAAGAGACATGAAAAGAACCTTCTCTGAGGAAGACAAACATCTGAAAATATGACCATCATCCCTAATCATCAGAGAAATTAAAATAAAAACCACCCTGAGATACCACTTAACACCAGTGAGAACAGCCCACATCATAAAGTCCCAAAGTTGCAGATGGTGGTGAGGGTGTGGAAAGAGAGGGATTCTTTTACACTGTTGGTGGGACTACAAACTAATATAGGTTCTTTGGAAGGAAGTATGAAGAATCTTCAAAGAACTCAAATTAGACCTCCCTTTTGACCCTGTAGTACCACTGTTAAGTATATACCCAGAAGAAAAAAAAATCCTTTTATCATAAATACATTTGCACTAGATTGTTTATCACAGCTCAATTTACAGTTGCCAAGATGTGGAAACAACCTGCATGCCAATCAACTCAGGAATGGATTAACAAGCTGTAGTATATGTATACCATGGAGCACTACTCAGTTGTAAGAAAAGGTGGTGACTTTACATGTTTTGTACTAACCTAGATGGAGTTGAAACACATTCTTAGTAAAGTATTATAATAATGAAAAAGCAAGTGTCTCGTGTACTCAATTTTATTATGAAGTGGGTAGATGATCTAACACATGCCCACATAGGAGAAAAACTTTATTCTATTCAAGTTGGGGTGAGGGGGAGTAAGTGAGGGGGAGGGGAGGGAGGTTTGGTGTATTCTAACTTGAAGAGCACAAGATAGGGGTGTATGGCACACCTTTTTGGTGCGGAACACAACTACAAGAGGGACTTTACCTAACAAATTAAAAAATTGTGACCTGGTTTTTTGTACCTCATAATAACCTGGAAAAAAATAGTCCCATAAGTCTTGTAGATTTAAACTAGGCTTTCAGAGCTCCACAGCCTCTTAATAAGATCACTTCTTCCTTCCAACCACAGAACTGGATTTAAGGAGGCTCCAGATCCATGTGCTTCAGAGAAGCACTCACTTCTCCCAGTATGGCAACACTACCACTGTAGGATTAAGGGTAATTCATATTTGTTCTTGTGTTTAATGAAATAACTTCCTTCAACATTGTCAGCCATATTATTACAACTATCTGGAAAACAATTCCCTAGTTAAAAAGCCATAATTAGATCTACTTACTTTCTCTTAAGAAACCCAATTCCAGGATAAATCCCTTTGTGTCTTGTGTATCTGTTCACCTCAGTCACTTCTAGAATCTAAGCACTAGGTAATCCTTTGTTCCATAGATTATCTTAATCTTAAGCAATATCCTACTCCACCCTTATTTGCTAAACTACTCTAATGCATTACTTTCACCTCATGGTCTTTCATACACCCAAATTCTTCATGTTTCTCTTTTTTCAAATAGCTACTCTGTTGAAACTCTATCAGACCTCCTTGTTAGGGTCACCTATTGAATTCCTGGTTATTCACCATAATTTACTAAAAATTTTAACTTTTGACCCATTGCTTTCTCCCCATCTCTTCTCATCATTCTTTGCAACTAGAGTGCCCATGTAGGTATCCTGCTAATTTTTTGACTTCTCTGTTCCTTGATATGTTTTCCTTGAGTTGTCTTGAACTTTATCCCACCTCAGGCAACAATGGGTGTTTAGCCCTTTTTCTCTTTTCTGTTGCACATTGTAAGAAGAGCTGACTTGGGCCATAAATTAGATACACACACTAACGAAAGACGGTGATCAACTACAACAAAAAGTCAGTGCATACTTTTTTGCAGTATCTGTGCCTAATGTGCTATAGGTTGGACACCCCTGGTAGACCTTATCATTACTAGTAAACTTCCCTGCCTCTAGACACTTGATTTAAATCATCTTACTCTGTGAAAACTTCCTCCTGTAATACTAGTTTGTTTAATCTAGTAGCTTGAACTCAAGAGTACTTCAAATATTTGGTAATCCCTAATCCATTGACTCTTCCACTTGCTCAACTGTTCATTACTTACTTCATGCACTCATTTCCTCCTTATAAAGTTTAGAGTCCATGACCTATCACTACAATCACAGGCTCTCTCACTCTATCATACTCATATGAAAAACTTTAACTCTCATTTAATTAACACTCCACCAAGGGAAGCTCCAGATCCAAATTCAAGTCTACACAGAAGAAGCTAAACCTTCCTGGAAAAACATACAGCTTATACTGACTGTATTCACTTAAAATTTAAACCTATAAATTTCATAGGAACCATTAGTACTGTCCTAAGGTAATCCTTAAGTTGACTTGTGCTCCCATTGTCCCAGATAATTATTTTCACTTGCTCCCCTTACAAATCTCCAACAGCCCATTTAATTCTCAATCTAAATTTTCTTATTTTCTTATTTCAATGAGAAAATAGGGGCAACCAGAATAAAACTATTTCATATTCCCAACATCAAATCTACCAACCCGCCTCTGCTGTTTTCTTACAGTTCATGAACTGTCCCTAATTTTGTCTAAAGTCAATCCTTTGCATATGTACTGGATTTTATTCCCTCTCACTCCCTTTGCATATATACTGGATTTTATCCCCTCTCACAATATAGTCTCACTTTCTCGACTATATTGCTCCAGCAGTCAGCTCCTCTTTTTCTTGAAAAATTATATTTATTTCTCTCAGGAATATTTTCCATCATTATAAAACCATGCTGCAACTTGTCCCATCTTAAAAAATTCCTAGGAGATTCTATATACTCCTTTAGGCATCACCTCATTACTCTACTTTCTTTTCTATTAAAACTCCTAAAAAAAAAAAATCTGTACACACAAGCTTTGTCTCCCATTATCTTTGCACAAACTCCAATCAAATGTTTTATTAAAACCCTTTAAAATAGTTTCTGTTAACATTGCAATAAATATCAGCTTTTTAAAGCATCTTTCCTCATGCCAATTTGCCTTGTTATTGATACAATTAATCAATCAGATTCAATTTGTATCCTTCATAAAACACATTTCCAGATGGAATTCATGGTGTAAGAGAATTTTGATGACAATATCTATGAATAATATAAAAGGAAGAGAGCAGAAGAAGGTAGGGAGAATCTCAGCCTGTGATGCAAACCTGTGAAAGAGAAGAAGAGTATGGTGTAGGAAAAAACTCAGAGGAGTCATTGAGCCACTGTTACCCATTTGAGGAGTCTCACATACTACAGCAAAACTCTCATTATGGTCTCAGCCCAAGGGAAATATGGACTCCATACAAATGGCATGGTGGATACAGAAAGGTGGAATTTAGGGTTTCTAGTCAACCATGTCCTGGCAAGGGAGTTCTGAACAGAATATTTCCATGGCCACATATACTTCTTTCTTTTTGAAACATTTTCTTTACTTGGTGTTTGGAATGTCATCCTCTTGATATTCTACCTTCATAGTATTTCTTGGTGAATCCTCCTCCTCTCTCTAACTCCAATTGGAGTATTTCCAGGGATAAGCCTTTCTCTCTCTCTCTCTCTCTCTCTCTCTCTCTCTCTCTCTCTCTATATATATATATATATATATATATATATATATATATATATATATATACTTAGGGGTATTCATCCAGTTCTATGGATGATACCCAGATTTATACTATAATTTACAACTCTTATATTTGGAAATCTAAAAATACCTCATATTCAACATATCCAAACCAGATTATTTTTCATTTTCTACTGTCCCATATCCTACAAAACTTTTCTTCCTGCAATGTTAGCTAACTTTGTAAAAGGCACCACAACCACTCATTAGTTGTTTAAGCCAGAGGAATTGGAGTCACCCATTATTTCTCTCTTTCACACTGCAATGTTCAATTCATCACCAAATTCTGTTGACTTTTGGCTCAAAGTATATCTTAGTATGGCAATTTCTAGTTACCTCTACCTCTACCATGCTAGTTCCAGACACCAGTCCAGATGCTACCTTTTATACACTTAATATAATTCTATTTTTTTTTTGTACTGGTATTTCTGTACTTCTATAGTCTTTGAAATCCTCTTGCCATGCCTCTGAGATTGATGCATCAGTGGAGAAAATCTGCTTGACTCTTGATTCAAGTCTCATTCCTGAACATTATTTTAAAAAATCTCCTGACAGGGGTGGAGGCAAGATGGCTGACTGGAGCCAGCTTTCCACAGAGGCTCCCATACAGAAGGAGAGTTAAAGAACAGAAGTTTAGCAAGTAACCTGCTGGATTAGAGCTGAGCCAAGAGAGAAGGTTTAAGAACACACATCAACCCTGCTGAGGTGAGCTACAACCCCAAGGATACAAACAAAAGTACAAAATCCATCACCAGGAGGACAGGAGTGCCCTCCCCCATGAGAATGGCTTGCAGTACTCAATACAAACAAGTGAGCAGAGTTCAAACATCCCCCCATTTTATCCCATGGGAGAGACTCTCGAAAAGCTGAAATTACTTCCCCTACTAGGGTGCCATGGCACTCTCTTACCAGGCATAAAACTGTATATATTCTCTACCTGCAATTCTGAACTCTTAGCACTCCCCTCCACTCTTACTCCGAGGTCTGGAAGCCTGTGCCCCAGGAGTTCAGATTCTTGGGTATTTTCTTGAGAGCTGTGGACAGGGCATGGATTGCTGCTGGTCAGTGTTGATTCTGCAGCATGGGAGTAAGGAGAGGATGGTCAGCTGAGAGTGAACCATATAGAAGCAGTGGTGCCCTGAGGCACAGAGCAGCAGCTGCAGTGGCAACAATAGAGCTCACACCCCTGGTTATACCAAAGTCACAACCCCTGTGTTTCTGGGCAACCAGAGGAAGCTGGGCATCTTCTCTGGTGGCAGTCACTGATGGAACAGATCTGAGACACAAACGCAGGCCCCATGAGTAAAGGGTTGGCTTGAGGCGGTACTGGCCTGGGTGGATGTGGGGACTAGAATACACGCAAGCACAGAGACCACAGACTCTCAGGGTGGAGCTGACCCAGAAGACCACTTCACTGAGCCTAAGATGCACCCAGCCCTCAGGGGATCATAGCTGAGACAAAGACAGGCAGGCAGAGGCTGGAACTGACAGCTGAGTGTGAGCTTAACTGGCCAGCCCCAACAGAAATTAGTCGAGACCAGGCAGCAGCACATGTGGGGCCTGAGTTGCAGTTTCTATGAACTCAAACAGTGTCTGATCTGCAGGGGAATAGCCAGGACAGAAACAAATTCTGTGAAGTTGTTCTGTTCTGTCAACAACAACAATCAGGGGTGGGGCTAGAACTGAGTGAACCGCCCCAGCCTCCATTAAGCACCCAAGGTTGTCAGGCCTCACCTCCCCCTGCTGGATAGTGGCAGAGACCAGGGGCCTGGCTGAGGAGACATAGATTTCCCTGTGACTCAGGCAGGCACAAATCCATGGAGTATCTGCTCATTGGAGGGAACTGGATCACAACCCTGCGGGGTTATCAGTGACTCGGTGTGACAGAGGTCGAAGGTGAGGAAGGAGGCATCAACCTTCCCAGACTAATCTATTTGCTGGGTAGGTTGGTGGGTCCTCCTGACCTCATGGAACGCCAGAGTGAGTCATACTTGAGTTGCCAGCATATACCTGTGATCTAGTTTCTGGAGACCTTTTGAACTCTCTTGTATGAGACAGGTTCTGACTTACACAATTGATTTGGATCTCTTGAACTGGGCCAATCACCCGAGGACTTCCAAGTGGTACCCTGGGTGTGTGTTTGTGGAAAGCTTTGACTTTCCTTTTCTAATTGTTGCCTGGGGAGGGGAAGGATGACTTAACTGGTAGTATTTCTCCACAGTTGAGACTTCAACCAAGAATAACTGATTCAATAGGGTAGGGGAGAGACCAGCTGAAAACAATACAGAGTCACTTAGCCCCATCACACCAAGCAGGTTCCCAGTATCTCAGACTGTAGCACTGTGTGAGTCCTTGGCAAAGCTCCAGGGGAAAAGGTACAGACACCAGTCCCTGCTTTTGGGCAAAAGGCTGGTTAATCACTACTCCTGGAGCCCTGAATCCAATTTCTCTTTATCTGCTCATCTAGTCAAATGGTGTAAAATAATCATGGAGCAGAATCAGCAGAAAAACTCCAGTAACATGAATAACCAGAGTACATCAACGCCCCCACCCCCCAAGGAAAGATATGACAGACACAACTGAAGATCCCATTCACAAACAATTAGCCGAGATGTCAGAAATCAAATTCAGAATTTGGATTGCAAACAAGATTAATAGAATAGAGGAAGAGTTGGAATTAGAAATTCCAGGAGAATTTTATAAGTTGTTTCAAGAATTAAATAAATTCAAAGACAAAATCACCAATTATTTTGACACATTGAGATAAGAATTTGCAGCCCTCAATGATCTGAAAAACACAGTAGAATCCCTCAGTAACAGAATGGAGCAAGCAGAAGAAAGGATTTCTGACATTGAAGACAAAGCTTTTGAATGTTCCCAAACTCTCAACGAGGAAGAGAAATGGAGAGCAAAAACAGATCATTCTCTCAGAGAGCTCTGGGATAATTAGAAGAAAGCTCTTATTTGCCTCATAGGAATACATGAAGGCAACTAAGTGGCTACACAAGACACAGAGGCTCTTTTATGAGATTATGAAAGAGAACTTTCCAGACATGCCAAGAGATTCTGAAATTCAGATAGCAGACAGTTTCAGTACCCCAGCATGGCTCACCCTGAGTAAGACATCCCCCAGGCTCATCATAATTAACTTCACTAAAGTTAATATGCATGAGAAATTGTGAAAACAGCCAGACGTAAGAAAACCATCACCTATAAGGGTCAGAATATGAGAATGACTCTAGATCTCTTTACAGAAACCTTTCATACCAGAAGAGGGTGGTCATCGACTTTTAATCTCCTAAAACAAAATAAATTTTAACCCAGGGTCCTGTATCCAGCTAAACTGAGTTTCATTTATGATGGAGAAATTAAATACTTTAATGAAATTCACATGTTGAAGAAATTTGCCATAACTAAATCAGCTCTGCAGGATATTCTGAGACCTATCCTCCATAATGACCAGCACAATCCTCCACCACAAAAGTAAACTCACTCAGAAATGTTTGATCAAACTCCAACTTCCACAGTGGTGAAAGGATTAAATGTGACCACTGGACTTTTAAAAATTCGATATCAAAATTCTACCAGGATTATTAATATTCTCAATTAATGAGAATGGCTTAAGCTGTCCTCTAAATAGGCACAGGTTGGCTGACTGCATACAAAAACTCAGGCCAGATATCTGCTGCATACAAGAATCTCATCAGACCTTAAAAAATAAATATAGACTCAGGGTGAAGGAATGGTCATCTATATTTCAGGCAAATGGAAATAAGAATAAAGCAGGTGTTGCAATTCTATTTCAAGATACAATAGGCTTTAAACCAATAAAATTAAGGAAGGATAAGAATGGTCACTGCATATTTGTTAAGCATAATATTCAATAGGATGAGATTTTAATTATTAATATTTATGCATCTAACCAGAATGCACCTCAATTTATAAGAGAAACTCTAACAGACATGAGCAACTTGATTTCCTCCAGCTCCATAATAGTCAGAGATTTTAACACTCCTTTGGCAGTGTTGGATAGATCCTCCAATAAGAAGCTGAGCAAGGAAATTTTAGATTTAAATTTAACCATTCCACCTTTGGATTTAACAGACATCTAGAGAACATTTCATCCCAGCAAAACCGATGACACATTCTTCTTATCAGCCCATGGAACATACTCCAAAATCGACCACATCCTAGGTCACAAGTTTAAACTCAGAAAATTTAAAGGAATAAAAATTATTCCTTGCATCTTCTCGGACCACCATGGAATAAAAGTTAAATTCAGCAACAACAGGAATCTGCATACTCATACAAAAACATGGAAGCTAAATAACCTTATTTTGAATGATAGCTGGGTCATAGATGATGAGATTAAGAAGGAAATTAACATTATTTTGGAACAAAATGACAATGAAGATATGAATTATTAGAACACATGGGATACCACAAAGGCAGTCCTAACAGGAAAATTTATAGCACTGCAAGCCTTCCTCAAGAAAAGAGAGGAAGTTAACAACTTAATGGGACATCTCAAGCAACCAGAAAAGGAAGAACATTCCAATCCCAAACCCAGCAGAAGAAAAGAAATAACCAAAATTAGAGCAGAATTAAATGAAATTGAAAACAAA
>CAUYPK010164716.1:0-18527 GCA_963574355.1 Loris lydekkerianus | reverse complement strand
GTTTATTGCAGCCCTATTCACAATTGCTAAGTCATGGAAAAAACCCAAGTGCCCATCAATCCACAAATGGATTAATAAATTGTGGTTTATGTACACCGTGGAATATTATGCAGCCTTAAAGAAAGCTGGAGACTTTACCTCCTTTGTGTTTGCATGGATGGAGCTGGAACATATTCTTCTTAGTAAAGTATGTCAAGAATGGAAGAAAAAGTATTCAATATACTCACTCCTACTATGAAACTAATTTAGGGTTTCCACATGAATGCTGTAACCCATTTGCAACCTAGGAATAGGGGGAATGGGGAAAGGGAGGGGAGGAAGTGGGGAGGGGAGTGGAAGGAGGGGGATTGGTGAGAATACATTTGTGGTACACCTTACAATGGTGTATGTGAAACTTAGTAAATTTAGAATGTAAATGTCTCAACACAATAACTGTGAAATTGCCAGGAAAGCTATGTTAACCAGTGTGATATAAATGTGTCAACCTGTCTGTGAAACTAGTGTATAATTCCCCATGATCATACCAATGTACATAGCTATGATTTAATGAAAAAAAATAAATAAAAATAAATAAAAAGACTAGAACTATCTTGATTGTTCAAGCAAAGTAGACATGATTAAATCCTCTTAAGCTACAGCCAAATGGAGGCTGTAGACAGGAATAGTTAATTAGTAAGCTTCACTCAAAAGCAAAACACTGTTTCCAAGAGAAAAAAAAAAAAAAAAAAAGCAAGAAACAAATAGAATCCTACTTACATAACTCTATGACTTTATGTCAGCTGTGATGCACCCTGAGTCACACTGCTCTACAAAATCTCAACTGTTGTGTTAGCATTGTGCCAGAAATCTCAACCGTTAATAGAATCAATAAGGTACAAATGAAAGATCACTCCTCTGTCAGAAGTGTCCTGGTTCAATCCCTTGCAGGATACCTACTGAAGTGAGAAGAAGCCACTTAGTATCCTTGACCAGTAGCCTGGATCCCAAGACATTACAGGATGAAGCCACTAGATGGTCACAGTGGATGACAACACAATTAGTGTTGCCCTGGGTTACCAAAGATTAACCTTATTTCTTCTAAGCATTTGAAGTGGCTATCTGGGTTAGTTGTTGGGTTCAAAGTGTGACAAAAGAGTGGGGTCTTGTTCACCACATTCAATTCCTGCTTCCAAAAGTTTGTTTTTATGTCTGTGTCTGGCCAAGGAATTCAACAACCCTTGGTTTCCTTCTGGCATTATGGATTCATAAGCACGTGGAAAAGTATTCTTTATACATGGGGCTGCCTGGGATATTACACCTTAAAAACCCGAGCCTAAAGATCAGACAGTGATTTCACAGACCTGACAGGTTCATCAGAATTTTCTAAGTCCTACTTTTTTAGAGATTGTATTTCTTTCCTAAATAAAGCATTTTTCAGATGATAAGTGTCTTTCTGAAGGTCCTCTCTCAAAATCTGGTTAGGCAATGTGTCTGACAGTGTACTCTACACCTTCACTTATTTTGTCTCATCACGGAAAAATATCACCCTAACTGGTAAGTTCTAACATTCTTGATCACTAGACCAGGTGTGTCCAAACTTTTGGCTTGTTGTTTACATAGAAAGTAGAAGACTTATTTTGGGCCACACATTCAATACACAATCACTGATGAAATCTGATTAGCAAAGAAGAAATGTGGGCCTAATTGTGGTACTATCTGCTATCACGGATATGGAAAACATTCCTGACATAATCCCTACTTGAAACTGGGGCATGAGGATTTGACAGTTCTCAAAGCCCTTTAAGTAGAGGCAATGAATTTTGCCACACATGACTATTATATTTTGTTGCTCTGGTGGGCAGGTTTGGCTGATACTCTGAACTCAGGAGTTGGAGACAAAGCTGAGCAACAGCAAGACACCCTAAGCTCAGATCACACACCCGCTTTGTAATAAAATAAAAAAGAATGTCAATGTCTGTGGCCCATGCCTTTACTTCCAGCTACTTCAGAGGCAGAGGCAGGAGGATCCATTCATTCCAAGAGTTGGATGTTGCTGTGTTCTAGGCTGATGCCATAACACTGTAGCCTGGACAACTTAGGAAGAGTCTGTCATGAGACAGAAAGACAGAAAGAAAGAAAGAAAGAAAGAAAGAAAGAAAGAAAGAAAGGGAAAGAAACAAAGGAAAAGGAAAGAAGAAAAAAGGAATAAATGAAGGAAGGAAGGAAAGAAATGAAGGAATGAAGGAAGAAGAAAAGAAAGGAGGAAAGAAAGAACAAAAATTTGCTGGGCACAATTTCCAAGAACTGAGGTCTGAAGAGAGGTCAGCAGGTAGATGAAATGTGGAACTACATGAAAGATGAGATTTATTGTGGCAACTGGTGGGGGAAAACAATGAGTCATGACAAGTAGGTTTGGGATTGGTTTATTAGGATATTCAGAGTCAATCTGGTGAGTAGCTGTTCTCCAGAGATGTTGGTTTTGTAGGTTTGAACTGATTGGGGCAAACGAATACTTTCCTAGTTTGAAAGAGTTCAGCAGAAGAGTATAGGGTATCATCTGGATCTTTCAGTGTGCAAAGGAAAAGTTTAATTTGAGTCAAGAATTCATTGTGTTTGCAGTTTCCAGTGACTACAAGAATCTATGATATCAAAGGGTCAGCATTACAAAAATCCCAACAGTTCATTAATAGAAGTTGTAGGAAAACAAATTACCTAAGAGAAAATATTTTTTCTAGTTTATATCTAATCTAGAAAAAAAAATTCATCTGTAGATTCGTGGGCAAAAATAAAAATGACAGGTAAGTATCGTAAAGTGTTTTTCTCCATTTCTGTATTGAGACAGTGTCATTTTCTTGATGTCAGTAGAGTGCCTTTGTATCATATCCCATGGTAAACTTCAAGTATTGTCATGACGTGAACCTACTTCCTCATCTGGGACTCTAGACCCTGCATAATATCTGGCTGTTTTTTATACTTCAGAGATAGGCATCTCACTAGTTCTTAAACTTGTGTCCAATTCAGAAACTCAGACAATCCAACTGATGGGGTCTCCCAAATTGCCAAGATAACTGGCATGAAGTGTAACTGCTGGGCACCAACCACAGTTTTAAAACTATCAAAAATTCAAAACTATCACTATCTGGACTTGTGGCTTACACCAGTAATGCTGGTAGAAGCACTGTTAATGAGAACAGGAGTCTGAGGCAATAGGTCCTGTTGACCCAGGAGTTTGAGATAGCAGTTAGCTATGATGATGTCAGGGCACTCTACCAAGGAGGAAGTTGTCACACTCTGTCTCAAGGAAAAATACAATGACAACTACTGTGGGATGGAACAATGTGCCTTCCAGGTCAGTTCGTGGTAACCTGTGTGTGAGGAGGAGATAGAGTTGACTGTTGTACAAGTACTCTCACAACCTGGGTACTCCTTACACTGTGTTCCTTTTCTTCACCTCAAATTTTGGAAAACATCTTCAAGTAGCTTCGTTGAAATAATTAGTTCACCCTGTGAAAGTACACAATTCTGTGTTTCTTAGTATAGTCAGACACTTGTACAGCTGTCATCACAATTTAATTTTAGAACTTTGGCTTCTCCCCTCATTAAAAGCATATAAATACATAGTAACTGTCACTTTCACTTCCCCACAACCCTCTAATGAGTTTAGTCATGCTCTGTGTGTTCTAAGTGGCCCTGTTCCCTTATCAGAATGATTTTAATGTCCATTCCTATTGCAACATAAATGAGCACCTCATTCCTTTTCATTGTTGAAAAATATTCCATCATATGAATATAGCATGTTATATGTATCAACTCATCAGTAAATTCCATTAGAGTCATGAATACTTTCCCTTCTCATCTAAGACTTTGTTGTTGTTGTTGTTGTTTTTGCAGTTTCCTGTGGCCTGGTTTTAACCCGCCACCCTCTTATACGGGACCAGTGCTCTACTCACTGAGGAATAGGCTCCTTCCCTCATGTAATATTTTAAAAATATTTTATCAATAAAATATGTTTCCTCTGTCAAAAGCCTTTTCTGTGTCTTTTGAGGCAATTGTGTCATTTTTGTAATTAATTTTATTAATGTAGTGTGTGCCACTAGTTGATTTATCCATATTGAGCTGAACTGGCAATATTAGTAATGAATCTTATTTGGGATATGTGTAAAAAATATATTGTATGCTACCAGTCTTTTCCTGCCCCTATACAGTATCTCTTTTATAAATTGGATAATGTGATTCCCACTATTTCCCATACAACTACATTGGTACCACCATAGCTCATGGAAATGCAAGCTGCTAACTTCAAGTGATCCTCCTTTTATGCTTCTCATCAGCTGACAATATTGGCCAACGTGACCACTGCTGTGGAAGTATTACAGTTATTTCTTGGACAAGTGGGGTCTTATTATGTTCCTCAGTTCTGTCTGAAACTCCTAAGTTTCCAGGGATCTGGAATTGAAATTGCTGAGATTATATGTGTGATCTGTGTAGCTCATACATATTAATTTTTTTTTCCTTTTAAATAACTTTTTTTTAAATTAAATCATAGATGTGTACACTAATGCAATCATGGGGTACATGATCACCTGATGCTGAAAATAGAATGTATGGTTTTCTTCTTCATCCAGACTGGGCCTCAGTATCAACTCTCCAGGGGTTAACAATGGTTCCTAGAGGGTACTGTAAAATATGACACCTTTTTTCAGTTAGATATTTTTTGTGAACAAGAAAAGTAGTGTGAAGTGCCATATATGCAAAATTTCTTATTCCTCAGGGACAATCCCCTACTGTGTAAGACCTATCAGATAGATTCAGCTTTCCTGGCTGTAGTGACTTCCAAAAATGGTCAGGGATTCCCGACAGAGACACTGTCACCACCTAATTCAAACCCACCATCTACTTATCCTACACCTTCTTCCATGTGTTCAGAAAATCTCATGATGTAGGCTGCCCCATGAGTTTATTATGATCCTACTCAGACCCCCAGAAGGCAACTATATCCTTCTTTGTGTCCCTCAGTGGAGACCGTGGGTTGCTGAAGGGGGAAGTGCTTGAGCATACACTACATTTTCTCTGGCAGTTTTGAAGATCAAATTTTAACTTCTAATGAGAACAATTAAGTCTTAGAGAAAGCTAGAAATTGGTTGATTTGTGGTTCATGTGCAAAACTTATGGCAGCATGTCTTCTGAGGAAAATGACAGATACTCCACAGAAAGACAAAGAGTTCACTTGAGAATTCTGATTAAGATCCTGAGAAACAAGGAGACTCATGGTGCAAACATTTGCTAACATGTATCCTGGAAGTTTTACATTGATCCAAAAAAACAAACAAAGAAACAAAACAAAACAAAACAAAAACAAACAAACAAACAAACAAAAAAAACTATGAACTATTATAAGTTGTCTATCATTGACCAGGAACAAAATGAGAGTCCTTAAGCTTTTTTTGAGCAGCTCAGGGAGGCAATGAGAAAGCACACTCAGCTGACATTCAATTTCTTACAGGGCCAAATTATGTATAAGATAAATTTATCATGCAGTCAACCCCAGACATTTAATGAAAACTCTGTAGTTGGGTGTAGGCACAGATCAAAACCTGGAGAATCTTCTCAAAATTGTCACTGTAGTATTTTATAGTAGAGATTGGGAGAAAAAGAAGGAAAAAGAGAGAAGAAACAGCTCTAGTAAAGCACTCCAAGAAACTGGCACCATTCAGGGGCATAGGGAAGCCAGAGGAACTAGGAAAAAGTGACCAACCCCTGTTAAGGGTGAAAGGGTAATCACTGGACAGTAGCCTGTCCCCAGGGGTGAAGTCCTTCTGAGACAGTGATTCCACCAGTGCTGAAACTGGAATAAGGGTGCCTAGGAAAGATTCTCATAGATCCAGCTTCTATCATCACCGCTCAAGAGCCCTGGGTTTTCCTCATAGTGGAGGGCCAGGAGACAGAATTTGTTCTGGACACTGAAGTAACTTTTCTGTACTCCTCTCCAACCCTGGTCTTTTATCGCTCAAATCTGTAAATATACAAAAGGTGTCTTAAAAGTCAGCTATGACTTTTTTTTCTTAGACTTTAAGCTGCATTTTGAGTGACTGGCTGTTCTCTCATGTCTTCCTAATAATGCCTGAAATTCCTGCTCCCCTTTTGGGAAGGAACTTCTTGTTCCAACAAGAAGCTGGAACAACCATTTATATGAATATGGGACAGAAACCTGTACTATGCCTTTTCATATCAGAAACAGAAATTAGTCCAGAAGTGTGATCTATCGAGGGACAGGTGAAAAGAGAAAATCCCCAGGGGTTTAGAGATAACCCACACTTGTTTGGACAATCTCTATCCAAAAGTTTAAGCCATTTTTTTATATTCTAAAATGACTCTTATTTAGTATGTAGATGACATATTTTTGGGAGTGCCAAATAAAGAGCTACCCAAGCTCTATTAAACTGTCTAAATGATTGTGGGTACAAAGTTTCCATGAGTAATGCACAATTATGTGTACCCAAAGTTGAGCATTTATGTCTCCAGTTTTCACAGAGGAAGCCTTACGCAAAGAAAGATTAAGAGCAATAGTGATTCACCCATAACTTCAAACTCTCAGCTTCATGGCTTAGAAATTACAGGCTTTTACAGAATCATGAAAGCACCATGGCACAATGAAGGTGAAGGCTGGTGCTCTCACTGGCTCAGGTGAAATCCCAAGGCCTCTCCAGTCCAAGGAGAGCACACCATTGGCCTGTCTTGCCCATCATACCACGGAGGTGGAACATGAGCGCAAATGTTAGAAGTCTAACTCATGCATGAGTCTGGGGCTCACATGACTCTTCCCTCTAATTTACCTTCCCTAATTTCATCTTGAGAAGCTCCCTTTTTCTGTCATCTTGTCTTCTACAGCTGCTGAAATTATTTTAATAGATTTCTGGACACATCATTCACCAGTATAATTCTTGAATTCTAGAATTCTTGTGGTAAGGAAACATACCACAAAGAGAATAAAATACAGTCCACCTATACTTGTTAGTCTAAAGAAAATTTGCAATGATTATTTAGAAGACAGCCAGAAAAGAATTAATAATGTTTCATCTCAAAATCAACATGTTCCTATTACTCTTCTAACCTTGCCTTTTAAATGTACTAATCAGATGTATGTCTTTCAGAGATAATATTATTAAACCATAAACAGTAAAAAGTTTTCTAACATAGACCTGTCTCTATTGTGGACCCCTGCATCACTGATCATCTGAAGAAATTCTAACTGTTCCCTTCTATTGATACAGGGTTAGCTTATTGCAGCCTGGACAAGGAATCCCAATTTGCTGGGCCTGGGTAATTTCATAAAGAGAATGCAACTAACGTCTTATGCCAAGTATCAACCTAAACTGCCATTTACTGTGAATCCTCGATCAACCTCCTCTGAAGAACCTCTAACTGCTTCCCCATATCACCACCCATCTTCAACAAGAAGCATTTTAGAGTGGTGAGATCCCCATTTCTCTAACAGGAGTTAGAGGTGTGGGGGGATTCATACAGCATTCTACCAGAGATAGACAGAAAGCTAGACATTCTCTGAGCTAGACAGGGAGCTCCAGCATCCTCTTGGTCCAGGTGAGGTCAGGTCCCCATTTCCAGGCACATGCAGACTGCCTATTTTGGGACACACCTTCTGGGCTCTGAAAAGATCATGATCAAAGTAGCCTGTGATGGTATATTGGGTAGTTCCACCTTGGGTACAATCACATCCTAATCCCTTCTAAGGGACAAAGACTGTGAAGGACCAACTACTAGCCATGTGTAATCTTCTAGACTTAAGACACCTAGATAAAAGAGCCCCTGAGGAGACTCCCAAGGGAGGTCCTCAGTTCTTTTTTCTTCCAGAGTTCTGGTGAATTTCCTGATTCTGTATTCCTTTCTAAATTCTAAAAAAAAAAAAAAAAATCTAACTCAACAGGGATCAGTGGACCATGGCTTTGTTCTTCAAATCCCTGAGACCAAAAACCTACTGAAGAGCAAAATTTCAGTATCAACGTCATGAATTTGTAAGCAAGTGGAAGAGTATGGTCATGCTTACTGCTTCCCTGGGATGTTTAAACAAGAACCCAAGTCCAAAGATCAGTGATTTCACCAACCTGACATGCATATCACAGAATCCTCAGTTCTACTTTTCCTGAAATTTCATTTCCTTCTCTAGAATAGGCTTGTATTAGACAGTAGCTGTCCTACTGAAGGTTCTCTCTCAAAATCTGGTTAGAAAAAAGTGTCCAGTAGTGTACTCTGTACCTGTAGATATTTCTTCTGATCCTGTTAAATATCAGCCCATCTGGAAAGTCCCAACATTCTAGACCTCCACACCAGGTGTGTCCACACTTTTGGCTTCTTGGCCACATAGAAAGTAGAAGAATTACTTTGGGCTACATGTTCAATTCACAATCACTAATGAAACTTGATAAGCAAAAAAGAGATTTGGGCATAATTGTGACATCTGTGACTGAGGATATGTAAAACAGTCCTGTAATAACCCTTATGTGTCACCAGGGCCTGAAGATTGTACACTCTTCAAAGCCCCTCAAAGCCCTTCAAATGGAGATCAATGACTTTTGCCATTCATGAAAATATTTTTTTTGCTCTGAAAGGACAAGGTGGGCTGATCCCCTGAGCTCAGAGGTTGAAGACAAGGCTGAGAAATAACAAGATAACCTCAGCCCTGAGCACACATGAAGATGCACAGTTTTCAGCATTTCAGAAAGGTGGGTTTGTGTCATATGTACTCTTTGAGATATGAGAACCTGGGACAGGAGAATTCCATTCTTGGACATAAGTGAGACTCCATGGTTAATTCCTCCCTGTTACAGTAGAGATGCAGGTGTTAATTCTTCTTGTTTGCTAAGAAGGCCTTGAGAAAGGAATCCCTGATATCCCCATGAAATCATAGCTGAAGATTTAGCACCTGTCTGCAACTAAACTGTTGCTCTTTATTCTGTAATTTCAATTTACACAAAAGTTTCATTTAAACTTTCAGGGAGGTGGGCAAAGAGAACAGACAGCCTGGTGTCCTTGGAGTTTATCTTTAGGTTAAAAGCTCCAGACTTAAAAATGACATGTACATGCTTTGTAACATTTATTTTGTGGAAAAACTTTTATGGCAGTCTCAACTAGTGCTTTTGTTCTTTATTCTTATTTATTCTTATCCAATGATTTTGGATATATTATACAGTGAATAAAGATGAACAATCACTGTGGGCATAAGCAAGCCCCCAGTCTTCCCTCAATTAATAAATAATTAATTCTGTTTGCAGTGATACCTCTGGGTTGTTGATTGGGCTAGTAGACAGCAACATCTGGCAAAGCTAGCAGGATACAGTTGAACCAAACCTGGTCAACTGTGGGCTGACTTTCTGGTCATTGAAATTAAGGTAAAAAGAACTGGGAACAGACAGAACCAGGTGGATGCGACTGGGCTGAAGATACCCAGGACTCGCAGCAAAAGGAAAACTTAAGGGAACAAAAAGGAAAACTTAAGAAAACAAAAAGCAAAAATTACGGGAACAAAAAGGGTAACTAAGTAACTACTGAGAATGAATATATGCAGTTATTATGATCTTTATTAGACTCCATGTGAGTGTCAGTTAAAAGTTAGTCTTTTTGCTGCCTTTTTGTTACCATTCAAAAATGTTGTTTTTTATTTTCTCCTAACTCTAAAAATCAATTGAATTTGTCTGTTTAGGAAGATATTAGGCAAGATATAAAAAGATTTTATCTGCCAGGAAATATTATTGATAAAGATATTTAGACTGTGTATAATTTAATTACTATGGCTTTGCAAACGTTTTCAAAGATACAAAAAGACGAGTGCATCATCCTTCCCCTCATATTTATGACAAATCTGAACCTGATATTAGTAAGCTTGTAGTTACTGATGTAGTTAAAGATTCAGTTGAGATGCTTTGATGTCCCTCACCTGAGTTATTTCAAGTAGTGGCTAAGCACTGCTACTGGTTTAAAGCTGACAAAAAGAATCAGCTAAATTTAAAAGTGTGGGAGAACACAAGAAAAGTGCTCAGAAAAATGCACTAGAGAGAGGAATTTATAAGCAGAGATACTTGGGAGTACTTATCACTTGGTAACTGTGACATTAAAAAAAATTACATTCTGGTTTTGATGCAAAACATGTTGTTCCACCACCAACAGGGAAACCAAATAGAAAAGAAACTGTAAATAAAATTCCTCTCAAAAGTCACTCAGAAAAAAAAGTAAAACAGAAGATAGTGACTCTGATAAAACTCTCAGTAATTTGTCAAAAGATAAAATCTCAAAACTTAAAAATCTTTTAACTCATTATTGTAAAGTTATTGATAATTGTTTTTCAGCCCTTTTCTCTTTCGCTCCACTGCATCCTCTGATATTTCAATTTTGTAATAGCTTCCTTTTCTTTTTCCAAATACCAGAGAAGGAACTGTTTCTAATCAAAAAGGCCTTTGCCAGCATTCAAATTCAAAATAATGTTGCATTAGGTAATTATATTAGAATATACAGAGCAGTAGAATTTGGCATTTTTCAAGCTAGTATGTTAACAGTTACTCTTAAAGGCACAGCCATTTTTACTAAAACAAAGTGTAATTAAGAAAATATCCAATAAATAGCAAAAGTTATTTACTTTTTCATATAAAATGTTTAAGACAATTAGCAGAAAGAAATACTGAAAAAATTATTGTCCCTTTAACTAATGATCAAATTTTCCATTTATTTATGTTAAATACAGAATGACAAATTGCATTATCACATCATATTGAAATTATAGAAAATCATTTGCCTCAAAATAAAATAATTAAATTTCTTAAAATTACTAATTAAATTTTACCAAAAATAGTAAAGTTAGAACCAATTTTTAATGCACAAATATTTTATACTAATACTGATCAATCAAAAATTTCTAGTTACATAAATCCTCATTTTCATAAAGTAGAATAGTCTCCTTATAACTGTACAAAAAACATAATTGTTTGCTATTGTTTTATTATTAACAGATTATCCTAATCAAAGTTTAAATATTAAGAGTGATTTTTTATTCAAATTATACAGTACAAAATATTAAAACAATAACTTTACTTACTAATATTGAAAAATTTACCTTAATATTCTTATCTCCAGGAATTAATTAGAAATAAAAAAATTCCAATTTATATTACTCATGTTCAGGCTCATTCTAATTTACCTAGACCTATTTCTATGGAAAATCAGACAGTTAATCAATTAATAAAATAAGTTTTAACAGCTCAGCATGAGCATACTGTACATCACACTAATGCTTAGTCTTTTAAAAAAAAAGAAAAAGATATTTCCTGGCATACAGCATGAGTGATAGTACACTCCTGCCCTATGTACCAAACTTGAATAGCTCCTCATTTATCTGAAGTAGTTAATCCAAGAGAGTAACTGTATAATCAATTGTGGCAATTAAATGTCACTTAATTTCCAGAACTTGGAAAGCTTAAATATATTTATTATTCAATTAATACTTATTCTAATTTTTCATAGAGTTCAACTTTATCATTAAAAAAATTGAATACTATTATTTATCATTTATTAAAAACTTTTTAAGTTATGAATAAATCTTCTATTAAAATAAATAATATATCTACCTTTTAAAAATTATATATTAAACATATTACTATTATACCTAGTAATATTACAGAACAAGCAATAATTAAAAAAGCAAATTATACAGCAAAAGCAATCCTTCTTAAATGAACATAAAAAAGGAGGGAATGCAGTATAATGTTACCTTTAAAACTAGAATATCTTCAGCTCTTTTTGTTTTAAAAATTTTAAAAATATGGATGAAAAAGATGAAACTCCAGCACACTAACAGTGGATCACTGTTACTTCCCCTCCATTGAATCAACAAGTGTATTATTAAAAGACCTTTACAAATGCTTGGGTATCAGCTGAAATTAAAAGTTGGAGAAGAATATATGCCTATATTTTTACATGTTTATGGAACTTTTTAATCCTTGACAAGACTTTGAAACTGAGAGATGGCACAGAAAAATCCCTACCCCCAAGCTCAGAATGAACAACACCTGACCACATCCACTTTGCTTTTAGTTATAATCTCACTTCTCACTACCCAGGTAAGTGTTAAATTATATAAATATTAGACACATATATCCCAAATAATACTCTATTGAGGAAAGTTACTTGGTTTAAACCTAGTGTACTAACTTATGTGAATAAATCCAACTGACTTCCTAAGCCTTATGACATTTTTGATCCTTTGAAAGCTTTAAGAATAAATTAAATTTTGGGGAGGGGCAGAAACAAGATGACTGACTAAAACCAGCTTTCCACAGAGATTCCCATCAACAAGGAGAGTTAATAAACAGAAGTTTGGCAAGTAACCTGGTGGATTTGAGTGGCACCAAGAGAGAATTGTGAAGAACACACATCAACTCCACTGAGGCAAGCTGTGACCACAAGGATACAAACAAAATTACAAAATCTTTGGTTGTAACTAGGTCATAGCTTTCATGTGAAAGCCCTAAATTAGTTTCAAAGTAGGGCTGAGTACATTGTATACTTTTTCTTCCATTTTTTGAGATACTTTACTAAGAAGAATATGTTCCAGCTTCATCCATGTAAACATGAAAGAGGTAAAGTTTCCATCTTTCTTTAAGGCTGCATAATATTCCATGGTGTACATATACCACAATTTATTGATCCATTCATGGATTGATTGTCACTTAGGCTTTTTCCATGACTTAGCAATTGTGAATAGGGCTTCAATAAACCTTATGGTACAGATCTATTTATTATGATATGATTTTTGGTCTTCTGGGTAGATGCCCCATAGACGAATAAGAAGAATGGGGAAAGGGTGAAGAGGGAGAGGGGAGATGGATGAAGTGAGGGGGTTTGGTGGGATTATACCTGCATTGCATTTTACAAGGTATATGTGAAATTTGGTAGAAGAAAAATGTAGATGTCTTGGCACAATAACTGGGAGAATGCCAGCAAGGCTGTGTTGACCAGTGGGATGAAAGTGTTTCAAACGGTCTATGAAACTAGTGTATGATGACCCATGATCATATGAATGTACACAGTTATGATTTAATTAAAAAAAAAGTTACATGACTTAGCAATTATGAATAGGGCTGTGATAAACATTCTGGTACAAATATCTTTGTTAAGGTGTGATTTTTGGTCTTCTGGGTATATGTCCAGCAGGGGAATTATGCCCAAGTGCCCATCGATTCACGAATGGATTAATAAATTGTGGTATATGTACACTATGAAATATTATGCAGCCTTAAAGAAAGATGGAGACTTTACCTCTTTCATGTTTACATGGATGGAGTTGGAACATATCCTTCTTAGTAAATTATCTCAAGAATGGAAGAAAAAGTGCCCAATGTACTCAGCCTTACTATGAAACTAATTTAGGGCTTTCACATGAAAGCTATAACCCAGTTACAACCTAAGAATAGGGGAAAGGGGGAAAGGGAGAAGAGGGAGGGTGAGGAGGGTGGAGGGAGGGATATTGGTGGAATCACACCTACGGGGAATCTTACAAGGCTAAGGGTGAAACTCAGCAAATATGAAATGTAAATGTCATGCTACGGTAACTAGGAAAATGCCAGGAAGGCTATGTTGACTAGTGGGATGAAAATGTGTCAAAAGGTCTATGAAGCTAGTGTATGATACCCCATGATCATATTAATGTATGCAGCTATGATTTAATAAAAAAAAAAATAAATAAAATAAAAAAATAAATAAAGTTACAAAATCTATCACCAAGTGGATGTGAGTCTTGTGCAACATGAGAACAGCTCAAAACGTCCCATAAACAAACAAGCAGAGTTCAAAGTTCCTCCCACTACACTCCACAGGAGAGACCCTCTAAAAACTGGACCTGCCTTCCCTACTAGGAAGCCTTGGCATTCTCCTGCCAGGCATAAAACTGTATAAAACTGTATATACTCTCTACCAGCAACTCTGAGCTCCCAGCATCCCCCTCCACTCTCACTCTGAGGTCTAAAGGCCTGTCCCCCAGGAGTTAAGACTCTTGGGTGATTTCTCAAGGGGTGTGTCCAGTGCCTAAACTGCAGCTGGTCAGCACTGACTCTGGGGCACAGGAGCAAGAGGGAACCACACTGAGCCACAGCAGTTCCCTGAAGCACATCTTCTAGCAGCAATACAGCCAGGTATAAAACCTTATAAAACTGTATGTATTCTCCATCTGCAACCCTGAGCTCCAAGGATTTCCTTCCACTCTCACTCTGAGATCTGGAGGCCTTTCTTCCAGCAGTTCAGATTCTTGGTAATTTCTCGAGGAATATGGACAGTGCCTAAACTGCAGCTGGTCAGCACTGACTCTGAGAATAAGAATGAAGAGAGGATGGTTGGCTGAATGGGAACCACAAGGAGCAGCAGCAGTTTCCTGAGGCACATATTTTAACATCAGTACAGCAAGGCAAGGCATAAAACCGTATAAAACTGTATATGTTCTCAACCTGCAACCCTGAGCTCCCAGGACTCCTTTCCACTCTCACTCTGAGGTCTGAAGTCCTGTTTTCTAGGAGTCCAGACTTTTACGTTATTTCTCGAGGGATGTGGACAGTGCCTAAGCTGCAGCTGGTCAACACTGACTCTGGCACATGGGAGCAAGAAGAGCACAGTCGGCTGAGAGGAAACCACAGCAGAGAAGCAGTTCCTGTTGGCACAATCTAGCAGCCGTCTTTTAGCAGCAATACAACTCACACATGGATAATCTGAAGCCACACCTCCTGTCTCCCTGGGCAACCAGGGGAGGCTGGCAACCACCCGTGAGTAACGACTTTGCCTTACTGACGCACAGACCCAGGTGGCTACCAGGGAGCGGCAGACCCAGAGGACCACTTTATTGAGCCTAAGATGCACCTGGCCCTTAGGCGATCGGCAGCCTATAGACAAAGGAAGGCAGCAGGATACAAGTGACAGAAACTTCAATTAGGGGTGAGGCTGGACCTCAGTGAACACCCCAAAATTTTCATCAAGCGCCCGAGGATGTCAGCCCTCACATCCTCCTGCTAGATAGAGTTAGAGGGCAGCAGTCTAGCAGATTTCCTTGTGATTCAGGCAGGTGCGAACCCCTGAGTATCTGTTCACTACAGGCAACTGAGTCAGCCAACTGCAGAGCTATAAGCAACTGGGTGTGACAGGGGTGCAATGTGGGAAAGAAGGCATCCACATTCCCAAACTGATCTAATGGCTGGGTGGTTCCACCTGACTCCACACAGAGCTGGAGCAAGCTATATCAGAGCAGTCACCAGACCCCAGTGATTCAGTTTCCACAGACCTCTTTAACTCTCCCACCTGAGACAGGTGCTGACAGAGAAAATTGATTTGGACCTTTTGAACAGAACCAACCAACTGTGGATTATTCAGGGGGTTAACTGGTTGTGTGATTTTAGGAAGGTTGATTTTCCTTTTCCAATTGTTGCCAGTGGTGGGTGAGGTGACTTAATTGCTGATATTTCTCCACAGCTGAGACTTCAACCAAGAGTAACTGTTTCATTAGAGTCAATCAAAAACAGTTGAAAAATAGACAAAACCACTTAGTCCCACCACACCGAACAGGGCCCTAATTTCTCAGGCCATACCACTGATGAGATTTCAATTATTTCCATCTATGCACCCAGCCAGAATTCACCTCAATTTATAAGAGAAACTCTAACAGATATGAGCAACTTGATTTTATCCAACTCCATGATAGTAAAAGATTTTAACCCTCTCTTGGCAGTGTTGTATAAATCCTCCAATAAGAAGCTGAGGAAAGAAATTTTAGATTTAAAACTAACCATCCAACATTTAGATTTAGCAGACATCTACAAAACATTTCATCCCAACAAAACTGAACACACATACTTCTCATCAGAACACTGAACTTACTCCAAAATCAATCACATCTTAGGCCACAAGTCTAACATCAGTAAATTTACAGGAATAGAAATTATTTCTTGCATCTTCTTGGACCACCATGGAATAAAAGTTGAGCTCAGTAACAAAAGGAACCTGCAAACTCATACAAAAACATGGAAGTTAAATAACATTATGCTGAATGATAGCTGAATCAGAAATGAAATTAAGAAGGAAATTGCTAAATTTTTGGAACAAAACAACAATGAAGACATGACTTATCTACCAGTACTTCTGGGATACTGCAAAGGCAGTCCTAAGAGAGAAATTTACAGCACTGCAAGCCTTCCTCAAGAGAACAAAAATAGAGAAAGTTAACAACTTAATGGGACATCTCAAGATGGAAAAGGAAGAAAATTTCAACCCCAAACTCAGTAGAAGAAAATAAATAACTAAAATTAGAGCAGAATTAAAGAAGATCGAAAACAAAAAAATTATGCAACAGATAAATAAATCAAAAGGTTGGTTTTGTCAAAAGGTCAACCAAATAGATAAACCTGTGGCCAACCTAATAAGGAAAATAAAAGTGAAATCTCTAATCCCATCAATCAGAAATGACAAAGACGAAATACCAACAGACTCCTCAGAAATTCAAAAAATTCTTAATGAATATTACAAAAACCTTTCTTCTCAGAAATATGAAAATCTGACGGAAATTGACAAATACTTGGAAGCATGTCACCTCCCAAGACTTAGCCAGAATGAAGTGGAAATCATGAACAGGCCCATATCAAGTTCTGAAATAGCATCAACCTTAGACAACCACCCTAAAAAGAAAAGAAGTGGATCAGATGATTTTACATCAGAATTCTACCAAATCTTTAAAGAGGAATTAGTACCTATATTACTCAAAATGTTCCAAAATGTAGAAAAAGAAGGAAGTCTACCCAACACGTTCTATGAAGCAAACATTACCCTGATCCTTAAGCCATAAAAAGACTCAGAAAGAAAAGAATATTATAGACTAATATCAATAATGGATATATATGCAAAAATATTCAACAAGATTCTAACAAACATAATCCAGGAACACATAAAATGAATTATACATCACGACCAAGTCGGTTTAATGCCAGGGTCTCAAGGCTGGTTCAATATCTGTAAATCTACAAGTATAATTCAGCACATAAACAAATTAAAAAACAAAGAGCATATGATTCTCTCAATCAATGCAGAAAAAGCTTTTTATAATATCCAACATCCCTTTATGATCAGAACACTTAAGAAAATTGGTATAGATGGGACTTTTCTAAAACTAATAGAGGCCATCTACAGCAAACCCACAGCCAATATCATATTGGATAAAGTTAAATTGAAATAATTTCCACTCAGATAAAACACAAGACAAGGCTGCCCGTTGTCTCCATTACTGTTTAACATTGTAATTAAAGTTTTAGCTACCACAATTATGAAAGAAACGGCGATCAAGGGTATCCATATAGGGTCAAAAGAGATCAAACTTTTGCTCTTCGCAGATGATATGATTCTTTATCTGGAAAACACTAGAGACTCTACTACAAAACTCTTAGAACTAATCTAGAAATACAGCAGTGTCTCAGGTTACAAAATCAACATTCGTAAATTGGTAGCCTTTATATAGACAATAGTCAAGTTGAAAAAACAGTTAAGGACTCTATCACATTTGCAGTAGTGTCAAAGAAGGTAAAATATTTCGAAGTTTATCTAACAAAGGACTTGGGAGATTTCTATAAAAAGAACTATAAAATTCTAAGAAAAGAAATAGCTGAAAATGAAAAAACATATGATGCTCATGGCTGGGAAGAATGAACATTGTTAAAATGTCCATAGTACCCAAAGCAATATAAAATTTTAACGCATTTTTTATTAAAGCTCCAATGTCATCCTTTAAAGATCTTAAAAAAATAATACTTTGTTTTATATGGAATCAGAAAAAAACTCAAATAGGCAAGATATTATTCAGAAAAAAAAACAAACCAAGGGGAATCACGCTACCAGACCTCAAACTACACTACAAATAGATAGTGATCAAAATAGCATGGCACTTGCACAAAAACAGAGAAGTAGATGTCTGGAACTCAATAGAGAACCAAGAGATACAACCAGTTACTTACCACTATTTAATCTTTGACAAGCCAATTAAAAACATTCAGTGGGGAAAAATTTTCATATTTAACAAATGGTGCTGGGTGAACTTGTTGGCAACCTGCACAAGACTGAAACTGGACCCACACATTTCACCATTAACTAAGATAGACTCTTATTGGATTAAGAAAATTAAACTTAAGACATGAAACTATAAAAATACTAGGAGAGAGTGTATGGAAAACCCTTGAAGAAATTGGTGTGGGTGAGTATTTTATGAGGAGGACCCCCAGGCAATTGAAGCAGCTTCACAAATACACTATTCAGACCTTAACAAACTGAAAACCTTCTGCACAGCCAAGAACACAGTAAGTAAAGCAAGCAAACAGCCTACAGAATGGGAGAAAATATTTGCAGGTTATGTCTCTGACTAAGGTTTAATAAGCAGAATCCCCAGAGATTGGAAATGTATAAGCAAGAAAAGAACAAGTCATCCCATTGCAGGCTGGGCAAGGGATTTGAAGAGAAACTTCTCTGAA
>CAUYPK010164712.1:0-11765 GCA_963574355.1 Loris lydekkerianus | reverse complement strand
AGGAAATTTCTGCAAGCCTCAGGTACCTCAGCTGCTCAAGGGTATTATGAGACTTAAATCTAGAAAATACTTAACCCAGTGCCACTTCTCCTTGTCATCGTCTTCATCCTCTAGGCAGAATACAAATGTCTACATACAATAACTAAGAAAATGCCATGAAGGCTACATTGAACAGTTTGATAAGAATATTTCAGATTGTATATGAAACCAGCACATTGTACCCCTTGATTGCACTAATGTACACATCTATGATTTAATAATAAAATAAATAAATAAATAAAAATAAAATAAAATAATGGGAAAAGCCAAAACAACACTTCAGATCATGGGTTTTGCAATCCAGAGAGCTGCCATGCAGCTAATGCACAGTGACTTGCAATAATGAAATGTCTTCCATTGAGTTCCTAAATGGCAACTGACAGGCTAAGTTTTCAAGGGGCAGATGCTGGACCCTGTTTCACAGGACTCAGAGAGTGAAGTCCCCGGAGGAACTTCCCTCCCCCTGCTGTGTGTCTGGCCTGTACCTGGTCCACACTCCACTCCCATGCTGATCACATGGTGCTGGGATGGTGGGTTAGATACCTGCTCCAAACCCCCTCTTTGGACAATTTACCTACATAGCCAACTCTAGCCCCCAGGGTAGACACTCAGTGAATGTTTGTAGGTTGGATACACCACAAATGAAGGAAGAACGAGAAGCCGTGTGACATAGTAGTTAAGAGCATAGGCTTGGGAGTCAGAAGAATGTGGGCTCACATCCAGGTTCCATCTCTTACAAGTGATGTGATCTTGGACAACTGGTAACTCTTAAAGTTCCATATCCTTATCTGTAAACCTTAACTCACAGAATTTGTTATATAATATACACGTTTTGTAGATATTTTTTGCATATAACATTGTGCCTGATAATAAGTAACTATTATTAATAATAGAATTATTTCTCATAAAGATAATTACAAAAAATAATACAAAGATCATAACATGTATAGTATTTTATTGTTGCTATTTGTTTTTGCTATTAATTTTATTCTTATTTATTTTTATGGTTATTACCAAAAATGTTGGGGGTGATTCCCTCATTGCTAGTATAGACTGACCTCCTCAAACTATATGAGACAGACGTCACCCCTTCCAGGCAACCTCAGCTGTGTGCTTTCTCACTTTGGACTGAACTGAAGGGAGGAAAGGTGGAACAGAGCTAACAGCACTGCCTTCCATTCCTCAGCCTTAAAGAAACAACCCATCTCTACCTAAGAAAGCCTTAAAATGCTTCCCGGCACATCCAGAGCCTCTTGGGGCCCATGACTGAGATGAATCTAACAGCATCGATTGTCCAGTCCAAGGAGTGGGAGGGGGGAACCATAAACTTCATCAAACTGCGTTTGACTTTGACATTCATCAAAGTAACGGGGAACACTTGTTTACAGAGATGCTATTGCTGGGCTCCATCCCAGGTTCAGTAGCTCTGGACTGGAACCTCAATTTTGATTTCTAAAAAATTCCCACAAGGTGCTGATGATGGTGGCCCAGAGACTACTGAGTTCATAGCTATGGTTGAGGTCTGAGTAACCGGACTCCAGAGTGGGACAGTGTGTGGAAATCTTTTCACTTAATTGCCTGAGGACCCCTGAGAACATTAGGGCTTCCTGTTTCCAGCCCCAGTGCCCTTTCCCTACTTTATAAACGTATTGGTAGGGAAAGTACCCCATGAAGTTGTCTGTAAGCTCTTATAAGCCTGATAAAATCTATAGACACTCTCCCCAGAAAAGCTCACCTACAGGGTACACGGAAGCATTGCTTATAAATGCAGGAGTTTCTTGGAACCTCCACCACCAGCCCACCACTAACTCTCAGGAATAGCAAGACAAAAACTATGACTTGAGGCAAAGTCTTGAGTTCACTTGGATGTAACAAAAGTTCCCTTCTCATACTTAACCTTTCAGTTAACTCGTTTGTTAAATAGGAATAATAATAATAGCTTTTACCTGAAAGGTTATGAAGATTAACTGATTTAATGCATAGAAATTTGCCCTGGACAGTATCTGGCACCAAATATGTACTTAAGTTTTTGATGTTATTAAAAGCGTTACCCCTTGCATGAGCTGGAAGAAGGATGTGCCTAACTTGGAGTGAGGTGCTTGTGTGAAGGGAGGAGGCCACCAAGGAGGCTAATGAGGTTGGGCCCTGGGCTGTGGGGGTGGGGTGATGGAGCTGAGGACAGTGGGGTTGATGCTGCTTCCAAAGGCAACCACGGAATTAACAGGGCTCTGAGTACAGGCTACAGCCCCTCCTCGCCTCTGCTGCTGAGCCAGGCCAGCCCTGCCCAATTTGAAACCAAGTTTCAAGCTATGAGCACCTTGGTCTCAGCCTGGGCCCCCCCCCCCAACTCCATCCTCCACACCTCCCTGCCCCCACGTTCCTCTCAAAAGCTCACATCGGTTTGGTGGAATGAGTTCCTGTATTGCTTATTTTCTGCTCTGCCCCAGGTTCCTAAGTTAAAGGACCCCTTGTTTCATGGTTAGAACAGTAAAGAATCCTTGCCAGAGGATTTTCCCCCCATGTCACCACTTGCCTGCTAGGTAACTCCAAAATGCTACACAAACCAGCTCTGCCTTGCAGCGTTAGCCCTCAGAATGAAGGTGGGATTGCTAACCTTCTCATAGAGATGTCTAGCATTTTGAGAGCCTCAGAGGAAAGTTTCTGAGTAACAAATACTGACCTGACCCCACCCCAGGACAGGGCTGGATCTTTCTCTTTCACACAATCATCACACCCAGGCTTCTAGAGTCCAGAGCAGCTGAACCACAGAGTGGTTTGGCAGCAGCTGTGAAGATCCTTTCCCCACCCCCACCTACCTCCTGCAACTTACAAGGGAGGAGTTCGCCCCCGCCACACAGGATGTGCCGGACAGAATGCCGAGAAGGGTCCAGTGCTGAAGGACTTCTGTGCCACAGACACTGGCAGGACCCCCATGTGGACCCCACACACTTTGTCCCCTGTTGCCCCTAGACTTCTCCAAGATTCTGCCTCTCCTCCAAGACTTCCATTTTGATTATCAAGATCTTAATTTGAAACCAAAGACATTACATATTACCTTTTTCTCTCTCCATAATTTAGCTAGCAAAACCCTGATACCTTCTGAGGCAAGTGGGTGGCTCTGCCCACTAAGGAAAAGGTCTGTGAGTGCAGGAACAAAGAGCCCAGAGAGGAATATTTCAAGACCTTACTTTATGTCAATTGTATTTTTTTTTTTTTTTTCTAAAATCTAGTCACAGGCTATTCTATGATGCTGTTCTCTGGGAGCCACTGAGCAATGGGGTCTCACAAGCCTACATCTGGTTCTGTGAACTGAGAGTCTCAATTCATCCACCCTGAAATCCTCTACTTTCCAAATGCCCAAGGCCTGGTCCTCCCCTTGCCATAATGTGGAATTGTAATCAGGGTTCATCTCCTAACTGGAAGACACTGAGTCTTGAGAAAGAGTGATTAAGGATTAAACTCAACTTTCATTGTTTCTACAAAAATAAATAAGCACATACATTGACAGGTCAAGCAGCAAACATTTATTTAGCACCTACTGTGTACACTGCAAAACAGACTAAACAAAGGGGAATAGCACATGCCCCTCTGCTGTGTGCACACACAGTGCCCCGGGGAAGACAGATACGTGCAAAAATATCGACCACTAAGTGTGTTGGAGCAAGGGTGATGACTGCGGTTCACACAGTGTCTCAGGAGGAAAGGAGGAGAGAAATCAGTTTTGACACAAAGATCCATAAAAACATCTTGGGTGAGTGTATTTAAGCTGGGCCTTAAAAGGGAGTGAGATTGCTGTAGAGCAGTGGTTCTCGACCTTCCTAATCCCACGGCCCTTTAATACAGTTCCTATGGGTCGTGACCCACAGGTTGAGAACCGCTGCTGTAGAGGAATGTGATGGAGAAAGACATTCTAGGCTGCAGGAATAGTTTGAAGAAAGGCATGGTGTTGGGAAAGTGTTGGTATATTGAATATTCATGATTACTGGTGTGACTGTGGTATGGACTGGTGGTAGGGGAGAAGGACTAGGAGCTACAGCTGGAAACATAAGTCAGAAGCGCATGGGAAAGAATGCAGAGGCCATATGCTGCTTCATCTTTGCTCTCCCCGCATCCAGGGAGTCTATAAGCAGGGCGAGACCAAGAGCAGATCTGTGTTTGTAAAGAGATGCTACCGTGCTGCCACCCGTGCCACTGTGAAGTGTCCTTCATGACCACAGAAGTCATGGAGGAAGCCAGACCTGGGAATGGGAACTTGAACTAAAGCCAGTGAGGTGGGAGGGTCCAGGAGGGGCTAAGAGGAGAGGCTGCATTCGTGGGAGGACGGCAGGCAACACACAGCCACCAAGGCAAGGCTGTCTCCCAGGCTCACCCAGCCCCTGCGGGGATGCCGGATCACAGCAGACTGTGGGTCATGTGAGGAGACCGACTGTAGACCCAGAAGCCGGGTGGTAAAGGATACTCTCTTGGCCATCTCAAGCAAACTTTTCTCCTTCCTAGAATGCTCACAAGGGTAGCAACTGACCATTTGCTTGGCCTGTGTGGAACATCAAAATCACTGATTCCTAGACTCAAGTCCTCAGCCAGGCAACTTCAAAAGCTCTGATTGCTTTTAAAACAACTTTCTGACACTTTCTAAGAGATTCTGGTCTGGAACCCTGAGGTGGGCCTGAGATGGGCCCCAGGCATCTGTATTTTGCCAAGTTGCCATGTGATTCTGAAGCACGGCTAGATTTGAGAGCTGCTATGGGATCTTACTCCTGTGCTGGGAAATGTATAAAAACACAGGCCTTACTCCTGCCTGTGAACACGATGATGGCTTGGAGACCTTGTCTTTTGGTCTCTAATGCAGCCCCATGCATGAGGAGCATCACCGAATGTCTTGGTTTACCCTGTTCCCAACTCTGATCTTCCAAACATGTCAGGGAAGTCCCCTGAATTTCCCAAGAGGACAACATGAGTACAAGTTACCATTTTCACTCTTTTCCGTAATCGGAAATGAGAGCTTGGCTTGTCAACGAGCACTAGGAGAGCATCTTTTTACGGGATGCTTTGCATCTTCAGGAAACAGACTACATTATAATATGAATTTTCTGCCTGGTTTGTACAACACTTACAACACTTTTACTTCTATTATTGCTTTTATTTCCCAGAAAAAAAATGATACAGTACAGAGGTAAAGTAGGTGTGAAAAACTTTCCCTATACACTGGGCTCTATGTAATTTGGTGACTCATCCAAGGTCAGACAATCAGGGCTAGTCCTGAATTCACCATCCTCCGGGCTCCAGTTCTACTTCTGTGCCATAATAGAGAAGAGTAACATAATGGCATTTTTCTCTCCTTGTAAAAGAGAAAAAATGGGGGGAGAGGGAATTATTTAAACACACCTCACTCATACTGCAATCACTGCATTGTTTTTCCTGTTGAAACACCCTGTTGGTTTTTAAATCCCTTTAAACCTCCCCAGCACCTGTATGGCCCAGGTCCAAGAATTATTACCGAACCCCTCACTTTTTATACTTAGTCACATAGGAGTTTCTGTGATGGTAACTGGCTCTCAGTTTAGTTGAAAAACTCAGAGCTTCCAGAATTTCTCTACCTTCAGGGGAACTAATAGCATGCAATCGTCAAACTTGAACTTCTTTTTACTGAAGTTGGACAGACCTCCCCGTTTTCAGTTCTGCTGGATAAAATAGTATCACGACACAACCTGTTTTGTTTCTCTGTGATGATCCCTCTGAAATCGTGACCAAAAGAGAGTCAGCACCTTCTGGACTGGGGCATGACCTCTCTTCTGAGGGCTGAAAACACAGGCCCGAGACAGAAAACAGAATGAAGAGTGTCCCAGCAAATTCATTATAACAAAGTCTGATGTGAGCTCACTGGGCACAAAATAGGCTGAAGGAAAGTGACTCCCACGTACAACCTAATGAAATACTTTGATGTCAGAAAGCAGAGGAGGGAGGGGTAGAAAATCATCAAATCAGACCAATGCGAAGGGCCTAAATTCATTCAGAAAGGAGAAATATTTCTCTTCCACTTACTCTCACTCTCTCTCCTTTTCTTCCTTTGCCATGGAGGAAGAATAAGATTCAGAAACAATGGGTTGTAAATTCTTCAGCCAATTAGCCCAGTGACTTACTACTGTTTATAATGCGCAGAATGTCACAGGCTGTTTTGCAGCTGCCCCAAGTTGCTTTGTTAATAACAGGAAGCTAGCACTTCTCAGTACAGTGGATCAGCTACACATGAAAATAAATGCAAAAAACCTGGAGGGGAATAGCAGCGGACCAAGCCGGCCTTGATTTAATTTAACATTTGGGGGTCCACACACAAATGAGCATTTTAGTAGGCTTCATGGTGGAAGTTGCTGTCATTTGTAAAATATTCTGGCCAATTAGCTAATAGTGAGCTTGGATTTCTCCTGTTTTGATACAGTAATACTAAGTACATTGTGAAGCCCAATTATACAAATCATCCCCATATGCCATACCAGTCTTTCTTTATGAACTGTGTTTATAAATCCTGTGTGAGGAAATGTGTACTTCAGCAATTTAGACCATGTGTAAAAACATAGCCAATGGGATTGTCAAGAAAACAAGTTCCAGCCTAGGAAATGCTAATGTGTTCCGCTGGGATAACAGGAGGGTGCCGGCCGGGCAACGCTCTGCTTCAATACATATTGCTTTATAGTGTTTAACCAATTTAGGGGGCTTCCGCTCCCCCTTCTGTTATTTTACTCTTCTTTCTTTTAGGATCCAACCTTGGAGTTTTTGAGAAAATTTGGGATTGGTCTTCTCTCGGGGACAATAGCCTCAGTCCTTAACATCCCCTTTGATGTTGCCAAAAGTCGGATTCAAGGGCCTCAACCAGTTCCTGGAGAGATCAAGTACAGAACTTGTTTTAAAACAATGACAACAGTCTATCAGGAAGAAGGGTAACACATTCCTATTTTAATAAATGTGCAAATCTCAAGTATTGTTCAAACCTTATTGTACAGGTATTTTGTTTAGAATCAATAAGCCCCTCCTGAGTTGGGTATGTGTCCAAGAAGCTCCGTGGAGTCCATATGACAAACTTCTCAAGCTAACACAATAATGAGATGTTGTCAAAACATTCTTATACCAGCGAGATGGTGCTATGAGGCACGATCACACAATATGCTGCGTCCTTACCTTTGAATGCTAAGATGAGCTTCTGTTTGTCAGTTTCTGTAACCTGCTATTGGATATTACATGTCCTGATAACATATGGGCAGGAGAAGAATTGTCTTCTGACTGTAAATCTAATCAAAGCACCACCTAATTATAGCCTCCTAGGAGAATTAAATATGAGAGTCCTGTAAAGTACTTTTTAAAAAAAAATTAAGTAAATGCCTTTCTCTTACTTTCTGTCTACTCCCCCCAAGTTTTATTCTCAAGTTAATAAGTAATATTTTATAATTTGGATCTAAACTGCATCATATTTTCTAACATAAAGACAGAATTTATGGTCTTCTAAATTCAATTACAAAAATCATTTCGTCCATATACACAGCTGCCTTGAAAGCAAAAACCATCTTACTGATGAAAGTCATGTTTCTGATTGGACAGACCCAGCATAGGGTAATAAAATTCTTTATTCTTGATTAACTCTTTCCCCATATTAAATTTGCTGCCAAGAATCCTAAGCCAGATACTGTCTGGTTTGGGATGTGTGTAATTTCAAATATTCTTTTTTTTTTTCTGTAAGTGCTGGGCCAGCATCTTAATCATACTGAGGTACAATTCCATTTATTTGCAGAGTAACGGTGTTGCTGTTTCCCTTCTGTTTATAGGATTTTAGCTTTGTACAAAGGCCTGCTTCCCAAGATTATGAGACTTGGACCAGGTAATAATGTTTTTATTATTTATAATCCTTCCTCTTTATTGCTACAATGTTTCCTTTTGTTGTTGTTGTTTATATCTACCAGCAGCACAATAAAAATGTACCACTTTGTGAAAGATGGAAATTTGACAATATGAAGTTGTCTATGAGTCATCAAGATACTGAAGGCATCCATTAGAAAAGTTCTACCTTTGTTTGCAAAGTATTATTTATGTCCCTGCTGGACGCTGATAGAAGCCAAAGCCCAGCTTAAGTCAACAGGAAAGGATCCAAGCCAGCGGGAGTCTGAGTGAGCACCCAGATGTACACAGTGGCCTCGGCCAAGGCAGAGGATTTCCACTGAGTGAGGGACCAGCCCAAAAAAAGTTTCCTTGTGCTTCCTAATTCATTCCTGCTTCTGCCTCAACTTCATTTTAAAAAGAGAAAAGGGGGACAACTTAGTCCATGAACAGCAAGGGCCACTGGTCTTCAGAGTCGCCCCTGGGAGTGGTGACGCTGCAGCTGGGTGCTCACCTCTCCTGGCCTCTGTCAGTGTGACAGTGGAGGCTCCTGGCTCAGGGCCTCACCTCAGACGCCAGCCCACAAATACCCACTGCCATTCCCACAGGGAGTCAGCCGCCTCTGTGCAAATAGATAAGAAAATACCTGCGCAGACTCCACTGCCAGGGCAGACAGTCTCAGATCAGAAGCAGCCTCATGAATAAGTCCAAAAGTATGCTCAAGACCACACGTATTTCTTTTTCACCAGGCCACACTCACCTACTTGGACATCCTGGTAATCTTCCCTAGAAATCCCCCTAAAACCTTCTCCTGCTCTCCTCTCTCCCTTTGCCTTTCCTCCTTTTTATCACCAACGTCCTCCCCCCTCCACTGCACAAACACGTGCGTGTTTACCTTTAGATCTCAGCCCAGTGAACCAGCAATTCTATCAACCTAAGAAAAGAGCAATCTGTAAATTTAAGCTGGTAAACAGTTTGTAGTTTTGTGCGTTTAGAGAACACTTCCCCAATTCCCAGTCCATCTCTCCCAACCTTCTTGGGCCTGTAAGCAGGGGTCTTGCTTCCTACTGGAGATTCAGACCTGCCTTCTGTTAGTCATTGGCCCATGTGTACAAACTAACCCAATAACAAAAAACAAGGGGAATTCTGTGCATCTCTGCCAGGATGCAGTGTTTTCCCTTCACCACATGGTAAAAACTTGCTAGTAGACCTAATATGAGAGAAAATCACAGCACCAGCCCTAAACCAGCTTTCTCAGAAGGGGCTGGACCTACAGAGCGTGGTGACAAGGGAGAGTTTAGCTAAAATGGTAATTGCCTGAAACCTTAAATAATCCAAAACTCTTAAATAATCTGACCCCAAGTTTTGTTAGAAGCTTGCAAATGTTTGGTTGGCTTTTTAAATGTTTAAAAAGGTTCTGAGTTGCTTTGGTGTTAAACTCAATGAAAAGCGTTGTTGTCAACTTCCTGTCCCGGCTAAACAAAGTTGCAAATAACTGGAAACCTCATTCAAGGACCTGGCCTCCCCTTCATGCCTAGCCTGCAAGTCCCAGCAAATTCAAAGGAAAAAAAGGTAGAGAGAAAGGTGCCTTTTGAGGTAAAGGTTAAGACTTTTGAGTCAAGGGTAAGATTTAAAAAGAGAGAAAGAGAGACAGTGAAAGACAATAAAAAAAAGAAAGAAAGAAAGAAAAATGAGCCTTGGAGTTTTGTTCTCCATTCTAGATAAGCATCTTTTCTTACTTTTACAACAGCCTTAGCAGCTCAACGTGGCAACCCCTCAGGTACCTCCCATGAAAGAATCCTGAAGTCTGTGGTATAAACTCCAAATATCTCTAGGCTGAAAACTAACCCAGTTCTGCATATTCTTGTCTCAAGTTGTGAACAGTGAATAAGAATAAACAGCAGCAATTACATACCTATCAAAAACCCTCTGTACTGTGCCTCTTTTTGTTTGCCAGAGTTCCAGGAGGGCTACGGCAGGAAAGAGGCGCCTAATAGAGTATCTCCATGGGTTAAAAATGAAAATTACAGGCAGATAATTATCTTTGGTATATGGTTACACAAACATGTGCAGCCTGCAGAGTAAAAAAAAAGCACATGGAAGTGTGTTCAAAATAACTAAGATCCAAATCAAGTTCCATTTCTTTCCATCAGAAATCAATCTTCTATGCATACAGCCATGACTTCTCTGAGTTGGGTTCAGGATATCTGTCCAAATTTTGAGTTTGTAATATTTTTCACACAGACATGAAAGGATCAAAAGAGATTATCTTGCAGAGCACGGGACCTGCTATTTACTGCATCAAACAGAACACAAAGGATCCACATGTGAATGCTTTCCGCACTGTTTAGGTACTCAGCAGCCACGGTGCTTGTTTTTCTGCATCATGTTCCTGTTGACACGTTACATGGCAATCTCTGCAGCCAGTTACTTAACTCTTCTCTTCCAAGACAAATGGTGGTCTCATGCCACCCAACCCCCACAACCAAATTTTCAAGTTCAAATCCATATACATCTGAAGCAGATAAAAAGAATAAAGTTTAGCCTCCAACTTGTTTGTAAGTTTTGAAGTACAGATTTTTTAAATACTCAGAATCTATTTTCCACATTGCAATCCAGTTTGAAAGCTATAAGAGAAAACCAGACTCATTAGTCAAGCACCATCTTAGAGATTTCCTTCACGAATGCAACTAAGACGAAGCTAACTAGAGACTCAAAAAGATCAATCCTTTGCCTACAGATGAAGAATCTGAAAGTTTCTGTTTGCAGGCAAGCCACATGCCCTTACATGACTAAAGATGTCTATATTTATTTACTTTTAAAAATTAAAAGTGCCTGAAAAAGAATCTGATGAGAAATGATGAAAGTTGCAGAAACTCATGGGGAAAAAATGCATTTGAAGATTCAAGATGGTCTTGATTTTACCCTGAGAATTTTCCATAGTAGTTTTATATCTTTGTATTGGAGCTCAAGAGCTGATGATTCCAAATAGGCCCTGCTTGATAGTCTGCATGGGACACTATGGACTCAAAGACCCAGTAAGATAGGCTATACTCTTCTGCGAGATTGGTGATAAAAACCAGCTCTTTTCTGTTCTAGGTGGTGCAGTGATGCTGCTGGTTTATGAATACACCTATTCATGGCTTCAGGAGAACTGGTGATTTGCCTAGGAAGTGTTTTCCCCCTTGAGATAATGTACATTTGCTATGCAGCACCATGAAGAGGGAAGAAGACTGACCAGCTAAGCTCACCATACAATTGTGAAGGGGAAAACTGTTTGTACAAGAGCAAAACCTATTTTGATACTTTGAAAATTATCTTTAGACAACTTGAGATGATAGTTTCAGCCATTTACATAAAACTGTGAGAAGAAAAATAATGTGAAGCAATGAGATAAATGTATAAACTGAATATAGAAAAATAGCATAGAAATCAGATATATTTCATAAAAGCAATATAAACTTTGTCACCTGTGTTCCTCTTACACTATTTCACAATGATAATCCATTGTACTGGTAACTATTTTTCCTAAGAGGTCTAGAAATGCTCAAAGTAAATTTTTGAAAATAAATCATTCCAAGCTCAATTCTTAACGAATTATTCAAAGAAAGACTGGGTTAAAAAAAAGTTAAGCCAAAATGTGAAGTTTTTATAAGGAATCACATTCTTCCATAAATAATATTTAAAGAGCACAAAGAACATGTTTTTGAAGTACACTTTAGTGGCTTTTTAAGAATTTTTAATTTTATGAAATACTAGCATATTAAAATGTAAATCTGTTCATTTTCTTTAATAATTATGCACATCTCAGCTATATTCTTCTAAATCTACTTTGTATCTTACTCTGTCTAAATGAATATTTT